>JAQFXM010000455.1:0-50309 GCA_034693345.1 Entomobrya multifasciata | reverse complement strand
AATGTACATGCTGCTTGGCTAATACTATTTACCCTATTTGCGTGAAATAAAACGTGTTTCAAAGTGTACTGCTGCGAGATATACAAAATATTTGTTGGTAGTTCTTCCATACTTTAGCATACAACTATGCAAGTCGTAAAAACTAGCAACGCAAAGGAACCGAAACCGAACTAATCTTTAGGATAGGAGGATAAAACAAAATATGGGGTATCGTGTATCGTAATGTAAAAAGTAAAAACGCGTTCTTCTACCATACATTTTATGTGTACAAATTGTACAAGAAATATCAGACGCTCATACACAACCCTTTTCAAAACCCGTAACGTAAATCTATTTTGTGTGTAAACTATATAGAAAGAAGATAAAGCTTACTTAGTGGATACATTATATGGTAGCATTATGTGGAGGTATTTTTTACACAAGAAAAACATGTATGGATTATGGATGCAATGCAATGGTATATACAAAAAGGGTTATATAATTTGTTATAAATGGATGCGTTCGAAAATTTGCTGTTTTGTTCAGGATGCTATTAAGTTCCAACAAGAATTTAAATTAATTAAAAACATGTTAAAACTGTTTAGAAAATTCATTTCCGGTATTTGATTGTCGTGTGTGTCGTGCATATAGCTTTGTCTGTGTCTTCTTATAAGCTGTTTCGGTGTCTTGTATATTCATGCCGCCTTAATAAGTTCAAAAATTCAAAGTTTTACCAACCCTCCCGTGTGAAAAATTTAACCTGGATGACCGGGACTGGGACTGCCAAAAAAAGAAGGTAGAGAAGAGATATCAATTTTTCCTTTGTGAATTTAGCTTGTTTACTAACATAATGTATGATTTTGTAGTTGGTCATGTGCAAACATTTAAACTTTAAATATCAATTAAGAATGGTATCAAATAGTGGTAGTGGTGCTGTGGCACTGATGCTCCGACAAAAAGTCAAATTCAAACACAGATGTTTGAAGTTAAAAACTGTAATAGCAGTTGCAGTTAAGTATCATAAATGATGAATAGAATGAAATATGAAATAATGACGCAGGTAGTCACAACTAATTGAATTAGTAAATGGAACTCTTGTAATTAACCAAATGACGAGTTTAGGGCTTCTTCAATTAAAATTGGATGTCTACAGGTGTCTTCATATGTGCGTTGACTTTAAAGCTTTTAAATTGTGAGCTGCATCGTGATATAGAATCATTATATTATAATTTAAACTAACATTAAACAGAAGTGGAGTCCTCATTATCATAAATAAAACGTTTTACTAACAATTAACGCTGTAACGAGTAAACTAGGTTCCATTGCAAAAATTTGAGCAGAGTAGCTGATTTTCAATAACTAGGTTTACTTGTGACACATGTCATAATACGGTAGCCTTGCGTCAGATCTAAGTCAGGAAAAGAAGTGTACAGAGTACAGACTACTGAACTGGTGTCAGGTCAGGTGTGCTTTCAAAGTTCAATTGTGAACAGCGGATGTAACTTTTAAGAGCACTCTGCGATTGAATTGTGAATGTAAAAAAATTCATCTTTATAATTTCTGTGTATAGTGACGTCAACTAAGAACCTAAGAAAGAATCATGGCAGACCAAGAATTGCAGGAACAGACTTCAACGGCGCAGCTGAAGGAGGAATATTATCAGTTAAACACTGCAGATGGAAATACGATTGTGCTCTCGTCCGAACAACTGCAACAAATGCAAGATGGAATGTTTACTACTGCTGCTGGTGAACAGGATGGAACACAGCAATACGTGGAAGGGATTGTTGGAGAGGGGGAGGAGCATGAACAAGAGGGGATGGTGGTGGAACATCAAGAAGGGGATCCCAACGGGGACGTTGAGACACAACAGATTCATATAGATGCGGATGGAAACATTATTACTTCAGCTCAGATGCACGACCTTGTGACATTTCATTCGATGGATGCGCAAGGGAATATTATTAGTGGAGGTAGCCAGGAGGGCGTGGAAATGACAGAGCAGGTAAGACAGTTGGATCTTGAAGTTCATAACTTGTTCTTCAAATCTGGGGGAATTTTATTGAATGTGTTATTTTTGTAAATATTCAGGTGGAAATTCCGATGGACCAGAGTGGAATGGATAACATGATAGACACGGAAAACATTGTGGAGGAAGTGATAGCCTCAAGCAATACTGAAGAGGAGACCTTCATGACATCAGATAATGTGCAAGGGGGTAATGAAGCGGACATGAACCAACAATTTTTGAATGTACAAGAAGCTATTTTTAATCCGGAAACTGGAACGCTGCAACCGATAACTGCTGTTACAACAAGTGCTCCCACACCGACGCCACCATCTCCCCCAAAAACGGTTAAAAAGGCAAGCAAACCAAAGCCAAGTACTTCACAACAACAGGTGTGAATGTACAAATAATATTATTGAGTTTGGAAATCAAACTAACATAGAAGCTTTCTTTTTACTTATAGATGGTGACTACCAAATATGTTTTACAACAAACTGGAGGGGATCTTGGTCAAGGGCAAACTATTATCATGGATCCTAGTCAGCTTCAGGGTATTATTCAAGGTGGAGGGAGTATAACCCTTGGCGCAGGAGGAAAAGTATGTATTTTTAACATTAAAGCTCCAACATGTATGCATGCCTTCGTTTCGTTAATTGATTGATAATTGGTTAAATATCTTTCCTAGAACATTCTGTTAGCGCCAGCTGCAGCTGGAAGTTCCAAGCAAAAGCCAATAGCCCCTAAAAGTCCAGCCAAAATTTTGCCAGCGCCTGTGCCGAGTGGAGATCAACAGCAAAGTGGGAGCTCAACGCCCAAATTTATGATTAAGCAAGGAAATATCTTGACACCCATAAATCAGTCTCAGGAGAAGTATCTTGCTATTCCAACTGCTAATGGCGGGGTAAGTGAGACCTTAATCTTGACAAAATTCAAAGTAAAAATACAAAGGCAATTAACTTGTATGTCTCGTGTATCTTTAGATCCAGTATGTTCGTGTTGTTCAAGGAAATAAACCAATAGCTCCCTCCAACAAATTACCAATAGCTCCTGCTAACATAAAGCCAAAACCAGTGGCCCCAAAACCTGCCCCTGGGCAAACTATCATACTTCCAGCTCACAGTTCAGCAGAAACCACTTCTTTAGGGTCGTCGAATTTGGGAAATTTTGTTTTTATGTCCCACCCTAATTATGTTGTAAGTTTTAATTTAGACAATCGATAAGTTCATTTGCGCAGTATTTGGAAAGTGCGATTGTATCATTGTGTGTATGAATTTCTTTTAAAGGTAAAAACAGAAAACACAGGCCCTATCCCTATAAGACCAGCAGGAGAGCCCTCAGGTTCTCAAGGATCACTAACCGATGCAAGTTCTTTGCTAAGTGGTCTCACATCGCTTCCTCCGGGTTCTAGTACCAATCTGGATTCGATACGATCGCTTTTGGAGCCGAATGGAATGCGACCTCGTAAACCCTGTAACTGTACAAAATCCCAATGTCTGAAGCTCTATTGTGACTGTTTTGCTAATGGTGAATTCTGTCATCTGTGTAATTGTAACAACTGTGCTAATAACCTACAACACGAGGAAGATCGTCAGAAAGTACGTATACGTGTATTTATCTTCTATTAATATTGGTCTAATTTGTATATGTTTTGATATTTGGGATTGAAATTAACAATGAAAACTTTCATTTATAGGCCATTAAACTAGTTCTGGAAAGAAATCCTGGTGCCTTTAGACCAAAAATTGGTAAAAGTTCACAGACAGGAGAAGCACACGAAAGGCGGCACAATAAAGGTTGCAATTGCAGACGATCTGGATGTTTGAAAAACTACTGTGAATGTTACGAAGCCAAAATATTTTGTTCAGGTATTTGCAAATGTTCCGGGTGTAAAAATTGTATCGAAAATATTCCTACTGGGCTACCAAACGGGGTGGGGGTGGAGCAACATTTTGCAGGGGCTGGAACTGCGCACAGGCAGACATTGAAGGACCTAGCGGAAGCTGCAGAGGTTAGAGTGCAACAGCAGAATCAAGTGAAAAACAAAATGAGAGCGCAGATGCAGGAAGTGTCTGCACAAAATAATTTGGGCATAATGGTTCCTCCAATTGTATTCAGGTGAGATTTTGTTCTGTTTAAAATACATTTTTCGTGTACTTTTTCTAAAGTTAAATATTTTGAGATAGACAACCAATGCGAATTTTTTGTCATAATTTAAAACAGATATCCACATAGCACCATATCGTATGAAGTTGTGACAGCCACAGTAGAACTTCTATTAGCTAAAGCGGAGGCTTGTGAGAAACAAAGGATGTCGGAAGGAGAAATTGAAAGAGAAGTTTTAGAAGAATTCGGAGATTGCCTTGCGTCTGTGATGGAATTGGGGAGTACCGTTGAATGAAGCCAATAATTTTATGTGTAAATCTAGCGTGTTATTTACATATTTCTTCCTTAGCTGTACAAGTCGCGATAATATATTATACGACTTGTGTGTTTGTATTTTGATACCGATGGTAGTGCCGCTGGAGCAGTTGATTCTCAATTTGACTTTAATATCTTATGTCTGCAATAGTTAAACTATTTCATTTAGTTTTTATAATTATGTGTATGTTCGCTATGTGTTTTTTGTGACTAAACAGTAACATGTAAAATTGAAAGCATGAAACTTACATGAGACTTATTTTATTTTTTCCAAGATTTTTTCCAACAACAAATTAGTATACATGTAGCAACATGGTTTGTGTAACATACGTAATACATATTGTAGTAGTAATACCCGCAATCGTCTCCTCTTGAGCATCAGTGACCTGACCTGATGGTTTATTTTTGTCGTAGGAAATAATATTACAAATAGATATTAAATTATAATACACTTATGAAAACTAGAAAACAATTAATGAAAAAACAAACAAAGTGGTAGCGATTGTAATTTTAGATAACGATGATTTAAAGCGTAAAGATACAGAAGTGCTTCAAATATAAAGTTTACCTACTTCTAAAGTACGAATTTATAAATCGGTTTAGAAACTCAATCTTCATAAAGAGCTTTTTTCCTGTTTTAGGCTATCTAGTGTTGTTGATAAATACATTTTTAGTTCTTGTTCATTACTATTAGACTTTAAATACGTGAACATAAAAAGATTATCACATTTTGAATTGTTCAGAATATTATATGTACACAAGTTATATATTGTTTTACTACTATTTACAAAGCACATTATTACAGAAATAAAAAACGTGCCTAAAACCAAAACAATGAAGGACATGTGGGTATGAATAATAATTAAGTTATATTTTAAATTATCGTGCCATCACATGAATGCTGTACTACGTGCATACATGTAAACACAGAAATACTTTCACGGTTGAATTTAATAACGCCGGAGAACAAACAAAGCCAATGCTAAGAACGCACACATCCATCCTAACGGAATCACTAATCCAGGCCAAACCAAATTATGGGTGTAGGAAAGACCCCGGAATACTACTGAACGAAATGACTGCGAAACTAGAGTTGTCGGAAGGCAATAAGCTAATACTCTCCAATAATACTGAAGGCACTCCACTGGCCAAAAGCATCCTAAAAGAAAAAATTGTATTGTTTAAACTGGGGACTACACCATTTTCACATATTTTACAGGATTTATAAATAGGGCTCATTGAAAGCATACCACTAAAAGGAAGCAGGAATGATGCAATGAAAAAGACCGAAATCAGGGCTTGTAGTTCAGTTGCACACACTAGTCCCAGAAAGAAACCTAAAATATTCCAATCACACAAGTTCAAATTATCCGTGAATAAAAAGGTAATAAGTTTGTAAAGAGTATAAAAAATAGTTCACTCACCGAACGCAAGCCCACATGCAGAGTTACAGACATTAAGAAGGATGAATAGTAAAATTGGTCCGTTAATTACATAGGAAAATCCCAGAACTAACACTAGTGTGCATAATGTCATTTGAACCATTTGAAAGGATCCGTGCGTAATAAAGTATGTGATAATGATATCCCAATTTGACATTCCAGATACTCTCATACGATCTAAGCAGCCCATGTTTCTTTCTGTTAATTGGAAGAACACAAAAATCACATTCAATTAAATTTGTGCGATGCCATAAAAATTTGCATGCATAAATTCTCACCGCAATTTAACTAAAACTCACCTTGAATAACGGACACAGAGCATGCGCCAAGTGGAAGCACAAATATCAAGCTACAGAAAAAAATCACAAGTCAAGTAACACATATTCCACGGCTAAATTCTATACATTCGTGGATACATTCATTGATACTTACACAAGAATCAAGCCTGGCACCACATGCTCGGCATATGAACCATTCAAGTCCCCGTAGACGGGAGTATCATACTAAAATCAAATGAAAAATTATCTAATTATTAATCCAATCGATAACTAATTGAATTCATTTTATCATCAAGTTATAAGTTCAGGCCATACCCTCAACGGTATTTCGTACTCCTCAGCGGGTAACCCACAAGACGTCGCTAATTCTCTTAGAAAAGTTTGGTACGCGTCGGAAAGCTTTTGAATCACAAGTATGGATCCTAAAAAGCCTATTAAATGGATAGAAAAATTATTTGAGCTGTTAGTATTTTCAATCAAGGTGCATTCAAAGTCACGTTTCATTTTTTTATTGAATTACTTACTAGACATATCAAGATTAATTCCTATAATTGTGCCATCAATTGTTTCAGGATTAGAAAACTGTCTCGCTACCATACGATTTTGCATGTGAAATGAATAATTCGCAGGAATATTCACAAAGCCCCAAATATCCCCATCTTGAACAGCTTTCAATGCATCTGATTTATTCGGGTAGGGAAGCTACACGAAAAAAATAATCCAACAAAAAATCCCATTATTAGTCATGGTCAATACACTCATTAGTCATCATTACTCTGAAGTGTATTTCTCCGAAAAAATCACTTTACACAGAAATATTTTAATGTATGGATTTTTTACAAAAAAAATTGTGAATCATGACAAGCGTACTAACCAAAATTAATGCATCCGAGTTTATTTTACTGAGGAACAAATGGCTAAATTTTGAATTGAAACAGTTTGCCTTTGTTAACGTTTCATTCGCAAAAGAAGTGCTGTTGAATGGCTCATCATTGATAACATATCCAAATTTTAGATCATGTAAGTCAGACCCAAATACAAATTGCACAAGGGCTGCAGTAACAGCAGGTAATATAAATGTAAGTGGTACAAATCTGCAATGAAAAAAGTGAAGCAATTTGTTAAAAATCTGTTGAGTTTTAAGATCAAGTTTTTGCACAAAAAGCATGAGATACATGAAAGCAGTTTTTCTTTTTTGTTGAACAAAAATGTAATGAAATCATTATTACGCTGGATGTCGAAAGGTAGCCAAATATGTAGCCCATATCAGTCCTTTAATTCTCCTCAACATGGTAAAAGAACGAGAAACACATTCCCGTCGTGCTTTGACACTCCCCATCAATCCTTTCGCTAAAGTACTAGCAAAGCAGCGTTGATGACTTTCTTGGGTATAAGTAATGTCTGACATTGCCCCATGATGATGATGATGGCCAGTATTGGTATTTGAGAACTTGAGAAATTTTATGTTTCCGTTTTCTTCATCATCCATAACTTGTTGCTCCCCGTGTACTTTCGCTAGTTTACCTTTTGCGTAAAATACTTGTCGTGGATTATCATTTGGAGAAGATGTAGGTGTGGAACTTATTATTACTTCAGACATGATTTGTCCCTTCCCAAAAATTGATTCTTTCCGTGATGACGCGTTTTCTGCAGCATCCCGCTTACAAATGCGCAGTACAATTTGGTCAAGACTTGTGGAATCATATTGTCTCATGAGTACCTGAGGAGATTCTTCTGCTATTATGCGACCATGTCGCATTAAGCCTATCTGTGGAACAAAGTAACAAAGTAAAATATACATTTTAAGTCAAGATTCACAGAAATGATAGGGAAATATATGGAAAAATGCATAAAAACATACTAATTATAATATAACGTCAGAGCAATAGTACTAGTATGGCAACTTTCTGATTTTAATTTTTTAACACTTACCACATGAGACCGTCTCGCTTCGTCAACGTAATGAGTGGTCAGTACTATTGTTACTTGTAAATTTGCCACGAGATCTTGTAGATGCTCCCAAATGCTAATTAGAAAGTAAATATAACATTGAACATGAATTTACACGTTTATCTCACTTAGCTTAGTCATTTCATCTCAGACAAAAAGAGTATTTTTGTCATAAATGGCATTGTATGGAGTATTTGAGTACCACAGTTTAAACGTGTGGTACCTTCAATAATTAATCATTTATACATACCTTTGGCGGAGTAAAGGATCAAGACCAACAGTCTACAAAAGGCACAGGCACAAGACAAAGCAGAAAAATGGAATGTGAAGAGATACGCATTATTATAGAGTTATTACAGTTTGTACAATTTATATGAAACTCTGTTTAGCAAAAAAAGTGGTAGAATACACACGTACCGGTTCATCAAGTATGATTAGATCAGGTTCATGAAGAAGTGCTACGGCTAAAGATGCCCGTCTCTGTTGGCCTCCACTAGAAAACATAAAAGATTAATATAAACAAACAATTGAATGATATAAAATTATCGTTAGCAATTTAGAACACGATTTGATGTAAAAATGTTAAAACGGAATTTTAGCAAAAAAAAAGCAACAGAAGGAAAAATGTCTAGAATGACAGAGATTTATGAAGACGAGCAAATATAATTTCAAAGGTGAGCATAGATTCTTTCGCATGCACAAAAAAATTTCTAAGATGCAGAGGTTGTGTTTTTTTATGCATAGAATTTGCATGCATGTATTTTTCATATGTATTTTTTTAAGTACCTGAGATGTGCTAACACTTTTTCATCGTTTGGAAGCTGAAGGAAATTTTGCAAAAACTGATATCTGGTTAAGATGTCTGCAACGCTCATTCCACACAGCCGTCCATATAATAGGAGGAGTTCTTTAATGGTTAGTCTCTCTTGTAGCGATAAGTCCTGTAATGGAGTCACGTAAAAAAAATGCAAAGTGAGAAAGATTCATAAAATTATGATTTAATGGTTTCGTCCAAAGAAATGAGATTATTGCCAAATAATTGGTTGTCTTTGAGCGTTACTTACTTGCGGCATGTATCCTATCTTTCTGCAGTCTATTACGTTTGCATAGCGTTTAGGACGGGATCCTAGTATGCTAACAGTGCCTGAATCCCATGATTTTCTGCCTACTATTAAACTGTTGGATTATTTAAAAAAGGATAATTTTAATTACTTTTCTATGCAGTTAGTGTTTATGCTTGGGTTTCATTTTTAGTGTGGCTTACTTGAGGAGTGAGGTTTTTCCGCACCCACTGCTACCCAATAAACTATCTGCAAATATCACGCAACAATACCAAATACGTCAAGTGAAGAAAATCGTTTAAATATTTGTTAAATTTTATTTCCTCAAAACTGTCATACAACAATGGTATCAAATGATGCAATTACTTTCATATAAAAAAAAGTTAATTATTTGAATTTCAGCACTTACATATAGTCCCCTTTGGAACGGTCATGTTACAATTGGTTAATACGGGTGGCAGTTCTTTATCGTATGATTTACATACATTTTCTACTTTTATAGCTGTATCACAGATAGCAAGAGATTTGTACATTTTTTGATTATTCTCCTGAAAATCAGGAGGAGGTGGAGGCGGAGTAGGAACTATTCGTGGCGTTGGGGGTGTTGAGGGTACCGGCGATATAATTGAAACTGAAGGTGAAGCCGCCTTATCATCAATATTTTGATGACCACCACTCTCCACCACAACTACTGAACTTGAACTCATGTTGAAATAATTTTCAACAAAAAAACCACACTTTTCCAAAAAAAACTTGATTCAATAACAAAACTATTTTCTCAAGGAAAGCACACTTTTAGTCTAATTATACATATTGCACAAAAAATCACACACTTATGATAAAATATTCACAAAAATATTCCATGGGCAAATTAGGTACGTATATTTTTATCCTGCGAGTCGAGTGAGATGAATATGTCCTTTGGAGGCGCAACAAAAGATTTCACACAAACAAACCAAACTGCTCTCCACAACTCGTCGAGGACTGCACTCCACTTTGTTGCATCAATGAAAGTGTACTGACAAAAGAAACAATCGTGAGAAACAAAGACAGACCAGTTGCCACTTTTGAGCAGTAAAGCATTTTAGATTACAACTTCAGCCCATTTAACTTCCAAAAGTGTGTATGACTAACAAACATGCTTTTAAAAATACGCATGTGTGATGATGCTGATATGCACATGCTAAATATTATAAATTCTCTATTTGTTAATCAGTTTTTCTTAGTAGAAAATCGTTGTTGTTGTTGTTCGTGCGAGCCTCTCGCAGCGATTGAAAAGATGAAGGCACCTACTTCACGCTTTATATATTATCGAGCAGTCATACCTGCAATTCGTTCAGCTGAAGAGCAACTTAGCAGTTTACATCAAAACAGCAACTGGTGATGATGATGATAGCGATGATCTCAAGACTATTGTCTATAAAGCCATTATAACAATTGAAGCATGTATTCAAGTTGAAGACTGCTTCAGAGATCATCTTATATCATTTTTATATTACACATTATTGAAAATGACCATTGGCTTGGCACAAAAAAGCACGTTGTGTATGTTTTTATACAACTTGTTAGCATTGTGTTGTTATTGTCATTGATTCTTAAACGATGCTACAGCGATATAAAATGCAATACTTGCAATAATCTTGCGGTGGTCACTGGTCAGCTAGTATTTTGGACAATTGGGATTTTCTGGGAACCCCCACAATGTTCTAGTACAGCAAGTTGAAAACCCACAAAAATAGTCAACAGTCGAGTCTACGCCGAATTTTACGTAAAAGTTTTTACATGGCAAATCCAACTTTGTAATCAAGTTTAAGTTTAATAGCTTGTGGGTTTTCTGAAGCAGGGCCAAAGTATAATCCTGATAATCTTTGCGATTATAATATAAGCTACATAATAAAAATGGAAATGTATACACGTGCATATATTACATATTAAGAAAGTTCCCTTTTAGGAACATACATAATTGGTATATAAAAAATATAAATTTTTGGGAAGAGATCACACTGCCAAGCCAAAGCACAGGTCACGTTGCTTGAAAAAAACTAGTTTGTCTGCAAAATATATGTACATATTCATGATTCCAGAAAAATGTGATATTAATACATTAAATTAACATTATATGCCGTGCCTACACACAACAACACTTGTATGCAGAATGTCTTTAATCTTCGTGTGTCCCCTCCGTCCATCCTTGATGCATTTTTCATCGACATTGCCATTTTGCCATATAGGTATTAAGACAATAGCTATATCG
Source organism: Entomobrya multifasciata (assembly GCA_034693345.1). Classification (NCBI taxonomy): domain Eukaryota; kingdom Metazoa; phylum Arthropoda; class Collembola; order Entomobryomorpha; family Entomobryidae; genus Entomobrya; species Entomobrya multifasciata. The sequence goes on along the minus strand of JAQFXM010000455.1, from coordinate 38,919 downwards.
CAATACCACCTTCAACAAAATCATCATATATTAATTTTTTAGATAGTTTTTTTGTGTTTATATGTGGGTAACAACATTTTCGTTTATATTGACTAACTTTGCTTTTTGCTACTGATTGTGGTAGATCCTTTATGAAGTTTGGATAACAGATAATGATATACCACTTACCTCACACTCTTGTTAGTAAAAAAAACCTTCCAGTCAAAATGCAGCCTTTGTTTACTTATTTCAACACAACTTAGTAAATGCTTGCACATTAATTACTAATTATATATGTGCATTGTGTATATATTTACGTTTCTCACATTGATCAGTTCATCAGAGCACCAGCTATCCACTGCCCTTAAAAAACTAAAAAATGTGTGGAAGCTTCCAATTAGTAGACATGGACAAGTAGGTAAATGATTACATAGCTTTCTGAGAGATTGGATAAGTTACATGAACCACGCAAGCAGTTATTTTTTCATTTTATTCACGTTGAGAATTTTGGGCGAATTTGCGCTTAAATGCATGACATGGTAATAAAATAAAATAAATACTGGTAGTCGGTAGTCTTCTTGACACCACACACCTTATATAAAACTCTCAGCCTTATAAGTTCTTATACACATTTTTTATCAATTTAAAGTTTCCATATTTCTGCTAATACAACCTAAAGTGGTTTTGTTTTTCCCTGAAACAAAGAAAAATTCCTCAAATGTTTATGACCCTTTCAAGTAATTTTAAAAAGCATTTAAAACAAAGTAAATGTCATGTAATTGGAAGAAGTGGGAAGGAATCTTACAACTTATTTCCATTCGTTTTAGTAGCTCATACGATGGTGAGTAGTGAGTACCATGTAATGAAAGAAGTATGGGAATTGTTTTTTTAGTCCATTCCTTTTGATGACGTTATTAAATTATCATTTTTTTCGGGAAAGTGTAAGACAATTTGGTATTTAGTCAAAGTATGAAATAGTACTTGAGAATCTATCATTGTAACAAGTAAGAAAGATAATAGAATATAGTAAATTGGTATTTCTTATGCCATTGGCATCAAAATTATTAGACCGGGTTCACTTTAGCTTTAGCATAACAAAACCAGTTTTTTGTTGTTGTCGCATTTTATTTTTGCAGATTTACACAACTGATGATGTAGATGCTGGGCTGGGGTGACCATTCATTTGCAAAAACTCATCTTTACAAGATTACAAGTCTCAATTTTTCTGTGTCTTTACTAACGGAGTTGTGCGCAACTTAAGTGTGCTTGTACTCCACTCCACGACCACGGACACTGTACACAGTAGTACGTAGTAAATATAGGTACATAAAATTATCGAGCAAAAAAAAGGGGAATCCGTCATCCAAATTGGGGATCTGTACAATGGTAATACCAACTGGTGAGATGATATGATGATTATTGTGTTGTTGGTGCAGATGAAAGTGGCAATACGCGATGCAAGCGAAATTGATCTTAAGGTAGGATCAAAAACCCAAAAACCTGTTTGCAGGTTTGGTGATTTCCAATATGTACTTTTATTACTTGATATTAGCCAAAGATATTGTTGGCTAGCCCGAAAGTGTTTCAGCCCATTCGAATGGTAAACCCAAAACATTCAATGGAAATTCGGACATGATTTCGTTGAAAAAGGGATTTCCCCTTTTACTGTCAATAGCCGTTTCAACCCAGTGACTCACGGAAACATACAAATCGTTTTTTCTTATCGATTACCAGTTATATTGTCAGTCTGCAAAAAATAATAATATTATGATGAAATGATGATCATGCAAACTGTGAAGATGCTCTTGATCTGTCAATGGTTTGGGGCATTATGAGATCATCTTCGTTTTGCATCTTATATTGATGTTCATGTCTTTGAATGGCAAATGGCAATAATGATGCATACTTTTTTCTTAAATCGTGACCATATGCATGAATTGTAGGAATTTGCCAAATAAAAATCAACTGATTAAATGTCCTGAGGCACTCAAAATGCCAACCAGACATACGAAAAAATGGGTTTGTGAAATAGCAGTAGCAGGAAGCAAGTGTGTAAAAGTAACTTATTTTATTACACATCACACACATACGTACATATAAAAAATACAGTAAAAAACTTTCTCAATATTTCAGCAAGAGTATCGTAAAACATTCAGGTTGTGCTAAATAGGAAGGGAAAAGGCTAGAATTTATTTTTCCTTCTCCAAACAGCACACAGTCAAGCCAACTCACTGGAAAGGAAAAGGTAGGTCAAATGTGCGTAAGCATATCATTGAGAAATATTTATATATATACATTAGTAATTGGAACCTTATTACGCACTTTTTATATCCCTTCCATATTGATATAGTACTCTTCTCAGGAGGAATTGGATAGGTACTTATGCGTAAACCTGCTACTTTACTTGAAAGAATGTATATCTCTCGCAACGTTATAACACGCATAGTTGGAATTTTCTAGGTTTCAGCTGGCAACTTTGGAAAAAACGGTCTCCACGTGGCGATGTGTTCTTGAAAGAAATCTATGTGCGTAGACTTGTAAAAACAATGTTTTTTTGCTGGATATAGGTATAGTGTATAGATTCAGCTTGTTCTTCTGCTACTGTAAGGTTGATGACTGATTATGTTGTAGGAGAATGGGGAATCAGATATTTTGGGTGGAGGAGGTTAGCGAAATAAAAGTAAACCTATAAGTATCGTATATAAATACATTTATATGTACATTAAGTATATAAACATACCTGCCAAAAATAACTAATAGGTTTCTCATATTGCCTCATCTAGTTTTCATAGTGGTCAATTTAGTTATGAATTTTAGAATCTTATCCTGTTCACAAAAACAGGAAGCTAGCAAACCGTTTTTGGCTGAGTGGTGTATGTTCCTTTATGCTACCTAGCCTACTTTTTATATATGAATACATGTACGCGTACGCGTAGGGCCTATCACGCACTTTTCCTGTTGCGTTGCGCATTTTCTGTGTAAAAATCATGAATGTAAATAGAAAGTAGATAGTAGGTTGCAAAAGAGCAGGAGAGAAGAGAAAGTTGGAAAGAGGAGACTGACACAAAGCCAAGCAAAGCCTTTTTACTTCTTTTCCTTTCATCAACCACACGGAGGAACTTGTACTGTTATGTATCTTGTGTTGCTTTCGCTGTACATGCATTCATGCGTGTGTGTGTGCATTTCCCTGCTTTTGCTTTTATAAAACGAGAGGAGACTCTGACTTTGTTCATCAGTTGGCTTATGTCTGCCACGAAGCGTTATCGACACTGTAACGGTCGAAATAAACGGTGATAGAAATCATAACAAAAAAATTTGCAGCGACTTGAGATAAAATACCTTGTGATAAAGTTGTCAGAAAAATACATACATTTCAATCATTCTTCAATTTTAAAAAATCATCTAAAGAAATAAAAATGCTGCACTGTCAGCAAACGTCCCCCACAAATGCCCCAGTTAAACCTGGCATTGCAGTGAGACCAAGACATGTCATTTCAGACGATCCTTATCCGTATTTTCCCTCAACAACATCTTCCAATCATCCAGTGTTCACTTTTACACAAAGTAGTTTTTCAGCGTCGAATATTTTGGGAAATATGAATAGACAAGAAGAACAGCAGGGTAGGCAGTCTCGGTACCCAAAGGTCCGACAAAAGTCAAAATCCTCGGGAGCTTCTCCACAGAAGTATCCTAGTCCTGCGGAGTTTAATGAAGAGTTTATCAATATAATTACTAGTTCAGACAGTATTGACTATGGTGACTCTTGCGACCTTTTTTGTCCTGTTATGTGCTCTTCTTCGCGAAGCAGTAATGCAAGTGGTCGGAGTTATCTGTCTCAACAGTATGTTCATCGATATGGCAGTAATAACAAACTACTTCAGGTATGACTTGAAGTTTTTAATTGCATCAATTTCAGTGAAATAAATACAGTGCATCTCATTGAAATTAGCATTTGCAAATTCATTCAACATTTTAGGTCCCTTCAGCGTCATCCCTTCTTCTTCCAGTTGCTGGTTCTCGTGGAGGGAGATATATGGACGACGAAGAAGATGACATGTTGGGTGACGGCAGCCGAAATCGGCAGCAGCGCTCCAGATCCATTACAGTACCAATCCAGCATAACCAACGATCGCCTGAGAGGACGACACAGGTCACAATTCGAAGATGCAGTTCTGCAAGTCCTCAGGGGAGATATCTCCGTTTAGCTCAGGAGCAGCAACAAAATCGTGATAACAAAGAGGTTGTGAAAAATTCCAGCAAAAGTGGTCATGGTAGACAGCGCTGGCTGAGTCTTACAGCTGCAACGGCTTACATTAGTTCAGAATGGGCTACACAGCAGCAAAAAGTTCGAAGACGTAGGTCCACAGGTCAGTAAACCAGGATGAATGAGATTTATTAGTAAAATTCTTAAGAATTTGCAAAAAATTACTCATGTCATTCATAAGTGAGAAAATTACAGAGAAAGGATATGATGATAAGTGATAAGAGAATTAACAACTTCCTTCCTAATAACAGGCTATCGCAGAGTTTCAAACCATTCCGTCATAACACCCTATTCCACAAGCACCAGCAGTCTCAGCAGCTCATCAACGGGCTCACCAAAGAAGGAGCAGAAAGTCAGTCCATACAAACGACACAGGACGTTGTCAATGCCTAGTTGTGGTGTATCTGCTCAGCTACTTGCTCGACAGCTCAACAAGAAGGTCAGAAACTAGATTTAGGAAAATAATATAAAATTTTCTCACGGTTCATGACGTAATGAATTTTTAATAAGAAAAATGCGTGCATGAATGAATGCAAGATAATGTGTTGATGATCAAGTTCAAGATGTTTGTTTATGGATTCCTGCGAAAAATGATGAGTATAGCTATTTGATAGTATCTGGATTCTGCGATTTTTATGTTTATTAATTTGAAGTATGCATAAATGCAATTTTTTTCTAGGAAACGACAACACCGGAATCACCGGACTCTGCTACTGCGTCAACTGACAAAAGTCAGGGTGGCAAGCCCAAGACAAAGAAACATTGTTATGATGTTGTCATTGTTGGGAATTCAAACGTGGGAAAGGCAACTTTGGCTGAATACTTTAGCAAAGGTGGAAGCAGCGGAAGTGATCCCGGAATCGGGAGTGACTTTGATGATGATGATGATCGTAAGTTAGAATGATTCATGTTTTATGCTCTTTTTCTAGAATTAGTCGTACGTATGGCTTTTTTTATTTACGAATGAGCAAGTCAAAGTCAATATTTTTTGCTTGTCTGTAATTTTGCTTGATTTTGGCCTAGAAATTGTTTGTAAAAAGAAAAGAAATATTTTTTCACTGACATTTAAACAGATTGACCCATAAAGCAATGCATGCAAAAAAGATACAAAATGGCAATTCAGGGAAGTAATAAAAAAGGTTCAAATTGCTTTTCCGTTCATGCGAAACAAACTTGTGTTCCAAAAACCTTTTTTTTTTCTTGCAAAAAAACGCGTAAATAAACTATGGCTTGATAGGCGCTTTTATTTGCTTTTAAGGTACTTGTACTACTGCAATGCATAAAGATGCAGTCGCAAATTGTCTGAAAAACAAAATAAATGAGGAAAGCGATTGGAAGAAAAGATACAATGCTCAATTTGTAGAGAGATATAATATTCTGCCTATTTATAACCATTTAGGTAACCCTACTACACTCATATAAATATATTATCATTCAGAAAGGCTGAACCAATCAGAGAAAAAATGTTGTAAACAGAGTTGTTGTGATCTTATATTCATGATGATGATGATGATATGTTCGACATGGCATATCTCTGAAGTACCTTTTTCATTCTTCGACTTTTCTCTTCTTCTTGAGATGTGTTTCACATGAATTATAATATAATGTAGGTACATATTGTTGTAGTTCCCCTTATTCAAAAGTTTCATAAGTATTTCACTCAACAAACGCATTTTTTCATGTGTCTCAGAAAACATTCACTCAACCAGACCAAGGGAAACACACAAAGAGGGAAAGAAATGGAATGTGTGAGCAGACGGATGGAATTCATGTAATTCCATTCACAAAGTTTGTAGTTGATGGATATATTAGTCAGCTCTTGATCTTCTGAGAAAAAAATACAACGAGATGAAACATTACATTTACAAGCACTTGTCTTGTATAGGTGGTGTGTAGATATATGTATGAATTGCGTAAGTACAAGTTACATGGGAACTTTTACATTTTCCAAGTAATACCCGTTTTTCAAAATATATCCATAGACTCATAGACTAGAAAAACACAAGTAAGGCATTTCATCCACTCTTCTCCTCTCAACGTCATCTCATATTATTATATTTTCTACTTCCCATCTATTTAGCCATTCTTACATCATCACCAGAGATCTCATTTTGGTTAGGAAAAGCAAGCAAAAAAACACACGACGAGAAAGGAACAAGTAAAGTACATATATAAAATGCTACGCACTTTTTGAACAAGCCTGTCTATCTATACGCACATACGCACTCATATCATGTAGAAAAACTCTCAACGTCTTCTTTCCAGCTTGGTTTTGGCTTGCCTGGTTTAGTTTACTTTGTCGAAAGCGAACTAAACAACGAAGGGCTTATATATAGGACACGCACTATGTGTGCACGGCTTAACGGTGGCCCCAATACTGGAGAACGCCACGTGCCGTGGGCCTTACCATTCTTTTATTGACTTTCCCTATGTACGTCCTTAGGGCCCTCCTGCTTCTGCTCTTGTACCACCGCCACCACCACCACCACTCGTTTCATTCATTCAAAAATTCTCTCTCGTTGCGAATCAGGCCGTGTTCGGGTTCATTCATTCATTTAGAGAGAAAGCTCGCAGCCAAGCTAGCCTCATATACGTGCTTGAAACACTGGATCACTTATAAAAGCTATCATGCGTATATGTATGAACCTACAAGGAAAGTACCTAAACTAACAATATGCGTGTGTCTGGTGGAAACGAAGAACAAATCCTCTCCTGTCTAGAAGGTTGCTTTTCTTTCATCATCAGACTAAAGTGCGTGTATTTTTAGGCACTCCTATTACGTTCCCTTATATGAACAAGTAGGTCGTCAAAAAGTTATATACCTAAGTATGTATACATGTATTGCATATAAACTTGTGGGAGAGAAAAACAGGTACAATATGCTGGTGTAAAATATATACTGATGTTTCTCTACAAGCATGAAATTCAATTGACAACTTACTTTTTATCTTTTTCTTGGTTTATTTTTTGCACATACAACTTCTAAACATTTTTTCACGGAAACCAGGTGAGGTGGTGGGGAAAACTGAGTTATAAATAGGTAACCACGTTCTTCTGCGTGAAATGCGTAAATGTGCGTGAGTCCAGCGCGTTGCTGCCTTCATCAAATACAATACGTGCTTATTTTCCTCCATATACATTTGTTTGGATATCTACCTACCTGGTTTGGTTTCACGAATTCTGGAATGGTGATGATGACGATGATTGTCGTAAAGTGTACTTTATACTTTTCCTTCTTTCATTCAATAGACTACCTTGCTAGATTACTTTACAGAATAACATACGTTTGTAAGACACGACAATGCTTTCCATGTTGTTTTGGAAAAGAAAAAAACCGCATAGCATCAGTAGTTCATATACTGCCTACTGCTTTACTTTCACTTGTATTACCTATCATAAGTCCAATTTCCACGCATTTTTTACTCGAAGCACGCCTTACTCATTGTATCTTGCTGACGATGGTGCGAACTAGAAAAGTGTAGAAATACGCAACGTGTGGAAATATAATGGGATTTGTTGTTGTGCGTACTTACGCAAGTTCCAATCTTGTTATTCGACAGCTAGAGAGAGACTCTAGAGTGTGTTAATCCATCAGAAAGGAGAAAAGACGTTTTTTTGGTTTGGGATGCTCTAGTTTACACAAAATCCCACGTTGTTATTATTATTGCATTAGTTTTTCAGCGAGAAAGGGAACAGGAGGAGCTTAAACACTTGTACTCTATTCCATTCCACTGTCTTGCGGAATTGGTAGTGATGAGATGAACATAATTATTATTATGAAAAGCAAAGAAAATACTATATGTACTCATATTAGTAGAAAATTGTTATTACTAAACTAGTTTTCCAAAAATACATTAGAATACATATATATTTTAAGAGGTATGGCCAAAGTAAAACAATGAGATTTTAAATAGAAAAAGACTAAATGAGGATATGAGGTGGTTTTATGGAAATAACCCAGATTTCAAGGGGCTTCCAATAATCGTCTTCCTTATTAGAAGAGAATGAGTTTAAAGGCAGGATGGTGGGTGGAGGATAAGGTGATGATGAGAATGTTGTTTTGTCGTGTTGTAATAGCTTCTTGTTTTGGTTTAATCTTATGCACTATTGGACTATATACCCTCTCCAGCTTTTCTGGTGGAAGTGTCTTCTGCTGCCGTCAAATGTTCCACAGTGTCAAAAGGGTCAGAATACGGGCACGAACTGGTGGAGCTTTAATGGAATCAGTTTTTAGAATGCTACAAGTAGAAAGGTTGCATAAAAGGCCATGTATGGGTCTATGTAGCTTTATGCTTCACCACATTGCCACGAACAAAGAAAAGCCACTGACTAGATTAGGTCAATTAAGGGAGCCTTGTTGATGGTGTTTGTTGAAAGTAAATATGTATATATGCGTGCGTACATAAGAGATTGTATGTGGTGCAAGTGCGGTTTGGTCTGTGCGGTTCGGTTAAATTATCCACATCCATCCATTTCAAATAGTCTATAGAAATATTAATGATGTTGGGAATTTGGGAGTTTTCAATGAAAGCTGCACGATATTTTGACTTTTGATCTTATCGGAGCGGAGAGCTATGATTAATGACGGCGTTGGTTTAGCGGTTGGAAGTACAAAATATTTGTTTTAAAAACTAAAATGATATTGGCTATTGAACAAAGTTGGCAATGAACTAATTACATAATGAATGATGATACAATATCTGAGAAAGAGCTACGGAATAATTTAAAGAAGGTGCACTCAATTTGTCATTTTGGATCACTGGTGAAGATTCTGAAGATTTATGGCAGATGACATGGCTGTGTCAATGGTTGTTCTTTGAATAATAGTAATATCTGCTGATCATGTCAACTGGTATCTTCCAACTTCCAAAACTCAATGTATCTAGCGATATGATATCTTCCAAAAAGTATCTCTGCATGTGACATCCGGTTCCAACATGTGTAGATGACATGACATGTATAGGTTTTTGGAATTTTGTTGATTATATATAGAAAATATCAAGTTATACATTGTACAAAATTGATATAGATATTTTATTTCACAAGATTTCACAATGAATAAATTTGTCTAGTTTGAAGTTTGAGCCGTCATTCCACTTCCTATCTATATAGGGCTGACGTGTTGCTGGTTTTGGTGATGCAGGTGGAGCACACAAAACTGTATACCCACCGAAATTTGCCATTTTCTGCTATCGCTTCGCTACTGTGTTTTTTAGTATATGGAGCTCGTGAGATTGAAGACAAAGCCCATATTTTACTTGACATTACGCACTGTCTAAAGTTGTGGCTATATTGAGTTATGTTATACCCTCATAAAAATATAAGCTCGCGAAAGTTCTTAAAGCAGAGCGATTTATAGTTTGAAACTAAGCATAGTGAAAGTTCCACTTTGTTGTTGTTCTTCAAGGCCACATGAGCGTGGGAACAGTATCATAGTGTGCATAGTGCGTACATAGAGTCCGAAGAAAATGGAGACAGTTTGCACGTGGAGGAGTTTTTTTAAAGGCCTACGGCCAGCAAGTAGTAGCAGTTTCGGGTGCTGAAGAAAAGTATAAGTTTACATGCGTACATATTAGTATTATACATGCATATTGTGCGTAAGGACTATAAAATGTACTACAAAATGGGTTTACTATATGTATGAATTGTTATTGCTATTACTTTTCCAGAAAAATAACGTGCGTGCAATGTGTGTTTGTGCGTGCTTTCCCTCATTTGCAATGTATATTTTGATGATCTACATCTGCATTGAGCTTTCCCTCGAGTTTTTCTCAGACCATAAAATTCCATCATCTTCTATAAGCTCTTCCAATTTTTTTCAGCGTTGGGATGGAATGCAAATTATACAATGGAACTGTTGGAAGTTGGAACAAAACAGGGCACATCTGCTAAAAATAATAAAAAGTTTGAAATTACTAAAGCTTATTGTTCTTTTAGTGCCGAGAGTAGTACTCTTGTTATAATCTCTTGCAATTCATTCATTATTTCTCATTTTTCATTATTTTTTTTGACAGAAGAGACCAAGGGGCTTACTAATTGTTTTCCCCATCCCACATTTTGTATGTATGTATGTATGATGGCTAATCGGAAAGTTGCAAATAAATGATAAAAAAATATGCATGGGGGCTGGGAATTGAAAAAATCATTCACGCTTGGTTGAATGTGACATGGTCATGGCCAAATCGTAAAGCATTTTGAAATCTACGTTGTCAGACAAATTTCAAATTATTATTTTTATTGTACTGTTCTCTATACATTGACGGATGCATTTTCAACTGGTTAATTTCTAAAAAGAACTGTCGGAACGATACAAGCTAACCACATATTTTTTTAAACGTCGGGCTAAGATCCCTCCGGTTACAACTTGTGACTAATTTGTATAAACGGGTATTTTATTAATAATACCAATGTCGAGTGTTTGCACATTACTTACAGTAACGTCAACAGGATTTGGCGTTGGTGACCTACATTTTCTTAGTTGATATTTTACGGGTTGATCAAACTGGTTAATGCGTGTGTGTGCAATGTGCAATGTGTCTTTACAACTGGGTTACAAAGTAGGTAATGTTTATATTTACTTTCCATACCACGTAATTGTCACTTGGTTGGTAGTAATAAAAGTAAATCTGACTAAAATAGAACTGTCCGAAATAGAATATCCTTTGTAAACATCATAATAGAATATCATGGTGTTTTTCAAACTTGTGCAATAAAATTGGCAATCTATTGTGCTTTATTTTGTTTTTTACAATGATGCACACATGACAAAAAATCTTTGATGTGCAATGTGCATACGATAAAGTTATGGATGATGTGGGTTCTGGATAAAAGTAGCACGTCTGATCATTCAAACACTATTTGTACTTGTACAAGAAATTGATGGTAGTCGATTTATGGAGTTCGGTTAAGAGTAGAAGGCATGGCATAAGCATGAAAATTCGTTGAAATGAAATGTGTGGAACAGAAGATGACGTCACGAGTCACGACTGAAAGTTAAAGGTAACTTTTTAAATGCATCAGTTTACTTTTTCGGATATTTCCCTTTGCATGTTTTATCAGTTAAATGAAATGTATGTATAACTTTTAAAACAAGAGAACTCTCAAGTTGAACTTAAAGATTTTTGCGTCACCTCTTGGTCTTCTCTATGTAGTTTTGTGTTGTAGTATTCCTCTACTAATCATACATGACCACTGTCGATCTGCATATTAATTAAAACATGCGTTACGTATATTTAGTAACTAGAACGTCAAACTTACTCACAAGTTAGTTTGAAAATCCACGAAGATATTGAAAAATAAAAAGACTTGAAGGTAAATACTCCTCCGGGTAGTTATAATTTTTACTATTATCTCGCCTGTTACCTAACCGAAATTAACGCATGCACAAAACTGCCACCTTAATTTCTAAACCCATCCTCTTTTACAATTATTTGAGCAACCCTTTTAAGGACTAATTGAAGCATGTCAAGTTTGTGCTAGGAGCTCATGATTCTCGCACATTTATCGTTCTTGTTGTGCGAGTGCTTTTTGTAGGTAGCACAGTGTCTATTATATGGCAAATTTGTTGTAATGGCTCTACTAGTGACTGGTAATTGCATTAACAAACTCCAGTTAGTGGAAAAGTTGCCAAAAAGAAAGTAGCAACTTAACAATCTGATTAGGCATGTCTTGTGGGTGTGGATCCTGTCTGTTCTATGCTTTATGAAGTTTATTGCACTCTATAGGGCTACCGGAAAGAAAAAACACGTATTCTTTAATTATGTCGTACGTATTTTAAAAAATGAGCTTACTTTATACATGAGTATTGTATACTTTCGTGGCTAGACTTGTAAAAAATTAAGGAAGCCACACAAGCTGTCAGGTCACAACTAAACAGGAAATCATAATTACTCATGTTTCATTTATCAACCTAGTAGACAGAAAAAACATGTGGTAGTGAAAGCAGATGAAACCATCACAGCTTGTAACATATATAGAATATGAACCAAAAAAATTGTCTACCAATGGAGGAGGCCCGAACTGTTTTCGGGGTAAAAAAGTTTTAATGCATGTAAAGTTAATTTTATCATTAACTTCTTGAGCGAGGAGGGAGGCAAGCATTATAGCGTACATGTGCTGTAGGCCAAAATTGTTTTAAAACTCTTTTGATTTTAGACATTTTTCATCTTCCAAAAGTTGGGTAGTTGATGCAAATTTATTTTGTGAGCTGTTTACTGTTCACTACGCATTTTTTATGACTTGTATATTTAACAAGGAACATTTATTTACGCACATGCATAATAAGTAAAGTACAAACTCCAAAATACTTTTAAAATGCTGACAGCCCGAAAATTGGAATCTACAAAGTATGTATGTACATACATACATATATACACCCATGAATATTGAAACAAAATTCCCGAACACTTTCCACTCTAAAAAACTAAAGATTTGAAGGGAAGCTCACTCACTCAGTCGAGTAGATAAAAAAAGTAGTAACTTTTGCAATATTGAACTGTCTATGAAGGGCTATGTAAAATTACAAAATGATGTTGTGATCATGAGGACACTTGAGTATCTCATCTCAATATAGAGTCAAATATCATCATGCGTAGAACTGAAGTACCACTTCTATCGTCTTTTTTGACGTGCATTCAGTGAGCACTTTTTAGTACTATATATTATGTAAGTCAATCCATGATAGTGCGTAGTGCGTACACGACTTCCATTATTATGGCTATAAAAGTTTGCACATAAGAAATTTTGGCACTCATCTCAACCCAAAAAAAAATGAAAAGCTAAAGCCTATATAACAACTCAGCATATATTTATGCTGTGTGGTTAGAAAACAGTAAAAAAAGTGCGTAGACTTGTTCCTTTGTAGACATAAAGTATAATGTTTGCTATATACGTGATTGTCAAGCTAATTTAAGTAACTCTATATTGTCCCCGTTTTTTCTAGACTTGTATATGCTCTTGTTTCTCTTCATTTAAAAAACCAGGAAGGAGTTTCTGATAACATTATACTTTTATGTCGTCTTGTCTTTTTAAAGTAGATTGTCAACATGAGACGGTTATATGAGCATGTAAGTTAATATAAAATAGAAAGTGTACCCGTGTACCTTTTATTTCGGATTTATGTATGTGGTTTTTTAGTGAAGTATAAAGTAAACTTTGACATGCCAGTGTGGATGTATGTGTGCACATATAGAATTTAATTCAACAAACGGTACACATACGCACTACGCACACAGTAGGTAAAAGAATTGTTTTTAGAACAAACCTTATAAAAAGAAGAACAAGTTAAGAGTTCATTGTCCACATAAAACCCTCTGGAGAGATTCTAAATTGGAAGAGGTAAAAAATGGGTGTACGTGCGTAGGAGCATAGTAGCAAAAGTACATAGTACTTTTGTTAAATATATATACATACATGTCTAAATTACATAGAGCTTCTACAGAAAAATGTCACAATATCTTCAAAGATAACCTTTTATTCTTTGGCATGAGAATGCACAGGACTTTATTTTATGTACGTGATTTCCACAATGAAGACTTGAACAAAAATGAGAAGCATTCTTGAAGAGAAAACTGTGTCGGTGAAAGCCACACTTGAAAATGTTAGTTTATTTTTGAGCACACAAAAAAAGTTATGATGAATCATGACATGATGTAGCAATTTGAAATGAAGGGTCTATAACACATGTCATGTAATATATACAGGCTCTATAATTTGATATTTTGTACGCACTTCCACTTCCGTTTCATTTTCTGATTATATAATGATCCTTCCTTAGCAGTAAAAATATGAAGCCACAATACAAAATGATTATAACTTTCTAAGGGGTCTTCATCTTCAAATAGGATTTCTCTCTTTTTAGTATGCACTTGAGTGTAGGTTTTCAGAAATTCAATGTTTAAAAAGCACCTTTTATTAAGTTTTGTCATCAAGAAAACCAAAGAGATGTAGGTCTCCGGGTTTCTCATTATGGGTGCGTAAAAAGAAAGGAACACTACACAATAGACATTACTAAACGAGTACAAGCAATCAAGAAATAGGGAAAGTTTCTAGGATAATTGCTTTCTTTTGCATGATTGTCATAAATAGGTTGACTGGATGTTTGAGTAAGATTTTGAAATTTTGGAACTTACTCAATCCAGTTTTGTATTCGTCTTCTACTGGTTGATTATCTCCAAAATAATCAATACTACGAATAAGTAGGGTAACAGACCAGACAAGACTGAAGACAGATTGTTTATTTATAATGCACATCTGTCGTTTTATTGGCAACAATGAATAAAATAGGTTAACGTTGCAAAGTAGTAAAATTGCAATGCAATAAGTTATGGTAGTATTTACTAACAATAAATATTAGATTTTGGGTCACCAAACAAAAAATCTGGGTAAAGGCTTATCGTTATTCTATACTTTTGTGTACACATCCATCCGTCGTGGCTCATCTGGTTTTTCTAGTTAATTAAGAAAAAAATGGAACGCACACATGCATATTATTGCCTCTTTTTATTAGTACAACGAAGCAAGATAGTCCAGTCAACGATGACGATGAGCATTTATAGTCAATATTTTGGAAATGGTGTCCCGGCAGATGACGATATTGGTCTACATATGAACTGATTATTGTGTACTATTGCACACATGGGAAACTTAATTGCATGATTTTGGGCTTTTCTAGTTTGTCAAACGCCTGCATACACTAAATTGGCTTTTACTACATACCAAACTAATTAGTCACGCGGAGATAGATAACTTGAAAATGATAGATAGAAATACTTCTGATTCATGATGATTGTTTTGGAAGGAGACTTAAGAGAGCTTTGTTTTGTAATGTAGATGAGGTCACCACGAATATGGGTTGCACTTTGTGGTAAAAATTTCCCCTAAACAAAGTCTTTTCTTTGCACTTATCAGACCAGAGACCAAAATAAATCCTTTTTTATTCTCGAGTGGGAAAAGACAAAATTGTTTTTCGTCTTGAAGTGTCAAATGTGCGTTTGCAATGCAATGTATGCATTCCGTATGTTACAAAATGAATTCTACATTTACTCCATATAATATTCCTGTTCCTTCCAGCCGACAAATTCATTTAGTTGAAATAGCTTTCTCTAATCCTTAAGGACCACTTTACCCATTTTCCTTTCCACGTCCCCTTCATTTATTATCTGAAGAAAAGGGAGAAAAGTTCTCTTCATGAAAAAATAGTCATGGGTGGTTTGTGGTGGTGGTGGAGCGAGTATCTTACAGCCACCATTTGCACGTGCTACTGCTTAAGAATGCAATGTAATGTAGTAAGTAAGTAGTACAGTGTACAATGCAATGTGATGATGATGATATCGGTTTACTTATATCCTCTCCTTTTACACTGTAACTTACTTTCCCTTTCTTTTGGGAGACAAACTATGCTGGCTATAGTATTTCTGAGAATCTGATATCCAATGTTCTTGTGGGTGAACTACTTTAGTGACTTGCTTTGCAAGCTGTACGAATAAATAAACAAATTGTCGAGCTGTGGTAAAATGCGTTAAAATGAAAGGGAAAGTTACAAGTTGTTTTCCATCACTATAAAAAGAACTTGTCGCGCTTTTTTCTTTAGGTTAAGCAAACATATTTTCTTTCACAAGCACATATAGCAGATATATTGATTTTATGGCTTATGCTATGATTTGAAAAAAAATCGCTATGCATTTAAAAGTTGTAAAATATAACTAGAAAACGGCTCAAACTAGAAAATTCAGTCAATTTATAGGTAACAATTTGGGTGTCATTGTTTTTGCAGAAGATTTATGCAATGGAGGAAACTCAATCCTGTACAAACCAAAGCCAGACTTGAAACAGCAAACCCAGTATGATTTCTCTTTGCGAATATTCCATCAGCAAAATTCTGCAGTAAGAACTAATCATGCATATTGAACTTCATACATCATCAATCCAAGAAAACCGATTTTTCATGAAAATAGCATTTTTTTGTATTTTCAGGTTAGTCATCTCTACAAGTTTGATGCTGTACTTATAGTATATTCCATTACGGACCGAGAAAGTTTCCAGTTTGCGAAAGATGTTCTTAGTGAGATAAATCTGAAAAAGAATACAAAGCGACCAAGCATGAAGCGTCAACTAGCCGCAAATGAGCAGGAAATAGCTGCTGCTGCCGCTGGAGCACGCCCACGCATTGTGATTCTTGTGGGAAATAAAACGGATTTGGAACGGTCTCGATCAGTGACAACCAAAGGTAAGGCTAATGACTAGAATTAAATGGGAAGGAATGCAAACGGTAAAGGTATCAAACTAATTCGACTATTGACTCTTATTACCAATATTACAGAGGGGAAATACCTAGCTACATTACATGGTTGCAAGTTCATCGAAGTTTCAGCCTCTTTAGATCTTGGTGTTGATAATCTAACACAGGGGCTCATGACCCAAGTTCATTTACGACACCAGAAATACATAGAAGCACATCAGTTGTCTGCAGGTGAGTCCAGTTCATCGTCAACATCTGTTGCTATTTCAAAGTCGTCATCCTCATCTTCATCATCAGCGACTAAAGGTATTCCAGCTCATCAACAACGTCAAAGGAAAAAGAGAAGCAATAGTCGTGGATTAGCTTTGGGCGCTGCTACTTCATCTTTCAAATTGGCTCAGCGTCTAATTGATCGCCTAATGTCCATGCGTGTTTCCGCTGGAAAATCCAAATCTTGTCTAGATCTTCATAGTCTTTAGAAGCCCTTTTTTCAAATGATATATCTCTCCATTTAATCTAACATCTAAGGGAAAATATTATATTCCATTAACTGTTTAATTCTTCAAGATTTCCTTTTAGCTCTCATCTCGCATTTTATCTTGTCATGTTTGTTAAACTGTGTCACAAAAATGTCTCGAAAAAAATCACTGTCGATTTTTGGCATTCTGTGGCCACCTAAACCACGTTTCACTCTCGTATTTATATCATATTGGTTTCTTCTAGCAGTTTAAATATCATATTTATGAAGAAAAAACGATCGTAATCGTAATGTCAGTCAGAATGAATGTTAATGTGTTACGTTACATCAAATGTACTATAATAAGTGTCTTTTCGAGAATTCAAACGATTTTAAATGTGTTCACATTCATTCACGTGGAAATCAAATTTTAAGCAGTTCTTGTCTTAAACAAAGTGTTTCCCTTTTGCCTTATGAAGAAAACGGAGGAGGAGTGAAGAATAAATCTTTTTGAAAAATATTTGATGATGAGAAAAGTTGTACGTGTAGCATTCATACTTGTACTACATACATACTTATTTCACTGATTAAACTCATCACACTTATTGCACTGCAAATTGTAATATGTAATTAAATTGTTGTTTGTAATTAATCCTGTAAAATTGTTATTTATTATGAATTATATAATTAAGTATATAATATTCAATTTTGGAACGAATGAACTAAAAATATAACCTTAATGTACTTCTTTACACACATTCATTAGTTTAGTTTTGAACGTTGGATCAAATGATTGAAAGCGAAATACCTGTTTAACTAATTAAAAAACACCCGCAAAAAAACTGTATCGTATTTGTCAACGGACTTACTAATTATGATGAAAGCACTAAACACGCACTATATAATTAAAACTGATGCACTTTGAAACTATGTATCTTTCAAATTACAAAGCATGGATAGATAGATTTTTGGATTGTATAATGGATACAATATATATATTTCATGTATGTTAGTTAGAAAATCGCATATTCCATCACTGACCATGTAACATGTATAGATGTACTACAAACAAAGGAGTTAATTTATAAACGAAATGTGGTCACTCGATCACATATTACATTAGTCATATAGCCAGATCAGGTAGTCCATGGAAAAAGCCTGTAGTTTAAGAAAAAATGCACTGTAATAAACTGTCCAAAAGTTATTTTTGCCAAATAAAAATGTGTCAATATTACAAATACCTAACTATTTGTGTATCAAATAGAATCAAGCTATAAAGAAAGAAGAAATCATTAAGAAGCTGTTAAATTTAAACCGTTAATTTTCTTTTTCTGGAGTCATTTAAAAATTTATTGATTGAGAAAATTTGGTGTTGTGTCATGCGTGCGTATGTAAGTATGTGTGTATATTTTATTTTATGTATGTGAAATTATTTAGTGAAATGTTTTGCAAAATGGCTTCTCGTGTGTAACTTTATGTGTGCTGCACTTAAAACTTATTGGAAGTAAACATAACTATGAAACGCACTCTGAGTATGCACCCCAATGTCCCGGCTAAACTTCTCACCACTTAATTACTATATTTCATTAAGTATGATGAATTGTGAAGAGTGTTTATTGGTAAATCGTTAAAGAAATAATATGTATGCTGGATGAAATGGAAAATTCGTTGAGCGAATAATAAAATTGGATTTGTTCATGAGATGAAGATTTGTGGTCGTGTTGTTTTTTGATGATGGCATATAAATTAGTATTATGAATGATTAAAGATCAATTGGTTTAATTAGATCAGACTGATTTATTGCGAATTGAAAATATCACAGATGGGAATTCCAAGAGGAAGAAGAACTGCAGTTTGCAGTTGGAAAATTCGAATGCGAAAATAATTTTCTGGAGAAGAGAAAAATATTTATGGGAGGGGAAAAGAGAAGTAAAATTTGGTTAAACTGCTTAGCAGGTTGGGTCTTCACCACCACCACCTCCTCCGATGAGGTCGATAAGCTCGGCAAGGGTGAATTGCTAAAGTGGGGAATAATCAAAAAAATATTGTTTAGAATTCATCAATTAAAATTAAGGATAGCATATTATGTGAATCATAAGTAAAGTTTAAACTTACTCCAACAATGGCGTTGGCGGCACCACGGATCTTTTCGGTGATGGCGTTCTTGTTGTCAGCCAAGTCCTTGTCGAAGTTGACCTTCAAGGTGCTGCTAAGTTGGACCCAGTCGACTTGATTTCCTCCGACGAGGAGACCGGAAGAAAGGTCAAGTTCGATGGTGGAGAAGCTGACGGTTTCGAGGTTAAGGTTGGAGATTTGGACCTTGTTTCCGATGATGTTGATGAAAAGAGAGGCACGTCCCTTAAGAACAACATTGGTGGCTTTCACCTTTCCAAGACCTCCGGGACCGGTAAGGTTTCCTGAGGGAATGGTTTCTTGACGGAATGGACGGGCATCAACGTATCCGGAGGCGACGAAGTCACCGGTTCCGTCAACATTTGGGATCTCAACCTCGAAGGTGGCGGTGAGGAGGAGAGCGTTGAGGTCGATCTTGTAACGGAGGGTGGAGAGTCCAACAATGTTGAGGTTACTGATGGATAAACATTGAAAATCAGTTAACTATATGCAATCATGTAGTGTAATTCAAAGTGTAAGAGGTCTTTTTTTAGCTTACTTGATGACGCTTCCGACGTCGAGCTTGACGATTGGGTCAACGGTCACGTTGATTGCGACGTTAGGGCGTTGGAGGGGATCTTCGATGGCTATAAATCATAAGAATTAAATATTTAATATATGACCTTCTTTTGGATTGATGTTTTGGTTTGTGGTTTGGTTAGTCGTTTTCTGTTAAACTTACGACAGGCGGGCCCCTCGGCAAGAATCTCTTGTTGTACTGCGCTTCTGGCGAAGGCGCCTGCAACAAGGCAAAAGGTAAGGAAGAGAACCTTCATGATGAGTTTTTTTGGTTTGTTAGCTTTCGCTGAGATGATCTTGCTTGGTGAAGAGAATAGAAGGTAATGACGAATTTGCAGCAGTCCGAACCGGGTTTTAATATGATTCTTCTGATGACGAAATTCAGAAGATTTAGACTGGAAAAACAGCGACAAGGGAGATAAAAAGTTATGCCACACGGACAAGGTGTGAAAGCGAAATATCATTTTTAGATCAGACAGAGATATGTCACTTAAAATCAACATTGATGAAAGCCAATTGAGGAAACACCAAGTGCAATGGCAAATAATTGTTAAAAAGTACTTGTTATCGTAACATGAAACTCTCTGCTAATGTGTCAGTAGTAAGATTTTTTGATAAGCATCACTTTATTTTTGACACCTGTCCGAATACAAAAGTACTTACACGTTTTAACCGAAGCTAAATGTTTAATGACGGTCTCATCTTGTCTTTATCAGCTTTAACAAGGACAATCAATCAAAGGTCAAACTTGGCCAATTGGACGAATCGATTTCATTCTAATAACCAAAATAGCTAAACAAGCAAAGCGAGTTTTCTAATTAAGTCAAGGCAAAAGTCATTCAACCATATTGCGACATCAGTAATGGAATAAATTGTTCAACAAAATGCATAATATTGGGAAATCTGGTCCCAACATAATATGAATTCAACCTAATTTATGGAAGCTTTTGAAAGTTACATGCATCAATAAATTAAGAGTTTCGCGAGTTTGCGTAAAGGAGAGATCCACATGGGCACGTGTCCAAAAACAAGATGAACAAATAATTTATCAGATAATAATTTCGACGATGATTCTCATGATGAATGAAAAACACTTGACTTTAATGTAAGCGAATTTTGGGTGTTCTGAAGATATTTTCTCCTCCTTTCTGAATACCCATTCACCTAGAACAGTGACACAGTGACATAATACGCATTGTAGCATTTGTCACTTGTCACCTCTGGACTGGTATAGGCAAGGACTTAAAATAGTGACTAAAAGTGACATCGACATGACAAGGGTCCTATTATAATTATAAATTATGACTTTTTTGCAAAGTATGCAATTAATAATTAATTACATACGTACGGATACGGAAGATGCAGGTGCAGTTAGGATATCAAAAAGTAAATAAAATGTATTTGAGCTACACATTAGTCAGTTATCAAAGTATTTATTTTACAAAATGCAAAATGTTCATTGTTCTCCTTCCTATCTCAATATGTCAATACTTTGTCACCCAGACTTGTGCATGTGATTAATCATATTTCTGGTAAACTTTATGACAGATTTGGGATAAAAAATTCAAGTTTATCAATATTAGTCAACTCAACTCAGTTCAAACAATTCAGACCCAACACGCTTCATTTGTATAGTTATTTGCATTGTTAAGTATAGATCACAAGTTTTTTAAAACATCATTCAATCTAATAATTTGGAAAAAAGTTTGAGCTATCATCTACTTCTCTTTCATTAAGTACTTCTCTCCAGAAAGGCAGCCGTTCTGAAAATGGTTCCTTTACTATTCTGAGAGGTAAAGTTAACTCCAAGTAATTTGGAACTGGGTCGTAAGGATCGATTGGTTTCCATTTCAAATTTTTAAGTTCAACGCCAGTTGTATTTCTGTAAAAAGAGTGTATATACCAATCGTAATATAGATGCATTATGTCATTCACAACTTCACAAGAAGTGTAAAAATACGCAAAGACATGGTTAATGAAAGCATTCAGTTACAACTTACACACTATCCTGAGAAGCAAAACTGGTCCATACTTTAACCATTTCTTGAGAAAGCTCATAGTCTGGTGATCCGATCCGTGGCTCAAGTACTTGATTCAAGTCAAAAAGTAAATGAAGTTCATCCCCTGCATAATTTAAAAGTTTAATTCATTATACAATACACAATGGGGTAATATGAGATGCTAAGTTTGGAGTAAATTGTCAAAGTGGATCAACTCTTACCGTGATAGGAACCTGTGCGATTAGAAAAAATATGCATGTTTATGAAATTCATATGTCTATATAATTTAAAATATGGAGATGGACAAAATAAATTGCTATAAAAAGATTACCGTAAAATGGTCTCTTAAATCCCAACAAATATTCAGTGAACCAACTGCGAGCAACTTCAGCAGCAATTTGCACCTCTGCCCGTACAACCGACTTTTCTCCGGTTGCAGCAGCCAATTTTCCTAAGGTAAACTTGGTTTGGAAATTGAAATAGTACATGTAAACTGGAGAATGTTTTGACTGAAGCATTGCAGCTTTATGTGAGGGTAGGAAAAATAGTTTGTCGGAAAACATGTTTGTTAGGTTTTGAATGCTTGATGTGCTGCCGATTGGAGTGTAAAAGTATTCACGACGAATCACTTCGGCGTTGCGTTCAATTGCTTCTTGGTCACCGAATCCAAGTAGGGTTGGAAGTAGCTTTTTCCATACTTCAGGATAGCCAAGAGTTCGTAGCAATTGCTGATCATGAATGATTGCTATAAAAAAATAGTCAAACTTAAATTTGTTGATTTGGAATCCACGTTCCAATCATGCTAATTATTTAAAAGTCATTAATTGGAATCCAATTCAGCATGACTTACGTATCGTGTATAGCAATCCTTCGCCCGAATTTACTCCCATGAGCCATGGTACCTTTGTATACTGACCCCTTGAAATAAGTTCTGTTGGATCATCCGCCAAAAATTCTTTGCCATCCTTAATTCTCTCGATAACAGGTACAAACAAAGAATATTCATCCCTAATTATTCCCTGAAAAAGATTTAAGATTTGCGTGTAAACCAAAAATGAACCTAATTTAGATATATGTACTATATCGTACAACTAATGAAATATTTCATCTAAATCTAACTCGAGCATCTTTATGTGCTGCAACAAGCTCATTTCCATCAATTTTCTTTAGACAATCGACCAACTCTCTTGAATCTTCAGTTGGACAACCAAATTTTTCTGCAAACCTTTTCGCTTGTCCGAATCTGTCATTTGTTAACGCATAAATTCTCAATGCAGATCCGCTCTGAGAAATGGCACGTTGGAATAGACCTGTTCTCAAATACAATTAAACAAAAATATGAATAACGATTATTTAACTTTAGCTTTCATGCATACGAAGCACTTTCAGGCGAACGATCTATTACATTATACAATCAATGTAATGTGTAGTAAATTTTTGTTGGCGTTTTACCTTCCGAAGCCTTGGATAAAATGTGGTAATGCACAGATGCTACAAAAATGCAAATTAATTAATACGATCTTAATGAAATACAATTTAAAAAAAGTTTTTCGGCATGAAGTAGATAGTGAAGTAGAAGTATATCAAGTTACCCCCTCCAACTGATTCACCAAACAGGGTGACCTGATTACTATCTCCTCCGAACGCACCAATGTTTTCCTTTACCCATTGTAACGCCATATTCTGATCCCACAAACCGATATTTCCTAATGTCGAGATTTTTTAAAATTTTACTACTAATCATTATATATTATTTAGTTGTAACATGTATTCTGTTTTACCTCTGGCCACCTCATCTCCAGTTGTAAGAAATCTGAAAGCAGGAAGCCAATTTCTTGTAATTAAAATTTTCAACAGAATTTCTCTGTTCACGATTATCTTTATTGGTTTACCCGAGACTGCCCAATCGGTAATTTAACGTCACTAGTACTACAGATTCATCAGCAAAATATTTGCCTTTATAAACGTGACTGGACCCTGACATGAATCCACCTTGACAGGGCAAACGAGAATACAAAATGAGAAATTTAAAAAAATTAAGATCAATTAGCTATCGATTAATCTTATTTTCATTAAGTACTAGTCAACCTCCATGTATGTACACCATGACAGGCATCAAATGCCTACCACCAGGCTCATCCTTTGGAATCTGTTATTAATTTTGAAAAAAACGGAAAGCACGGTTAGAGTGAAACAAAGGATTGCAAATATCATTTTTGTAAGATATCGTTTGAATGATTGCAATGTGCAATGATGCATACTTTTTACTTACATTTGGAGTGAATACATTTAGGTACAAACAGTCTTCTGATCCTGAAATACATATTAACATTTTGAGTTAATTTACCAGACTGACACTTAAACTGACGCTTTATAAAATTCGAATGATCTTTTAAGCATAGGAGACCACGATCAGTTAAGTTTAATTAAAGTACCTTGCACCCTGTCAAAAAATAGAATCTCGTACTGCAGACAAGGCTCCGAAAATCGATTGGCTTCACGGACCCCATTCCATGGTTCAGGCTTTTGTGGCAGCTAATTAAATCATACATTTTTTAGTACAAATTCATATAAATATATTGAATTTATTTTTATTATTCTTAAATTGGTATGTAAAGCTAGTTTCTTTTCTTACTTCAAATCTCAAGTCTCTAACTGGAGGTTTAGCATACGGTATTTTGAGAAACTGATAAAATGACCTTCCATTTCTAGACTGTCTCATAACTCCTTGAAGCTTTCCATAATTCGTTTCAACAACTTGACCTTCCGTATCTACGAATAAATTCAGAAGCACAGAAACAACTAGAACTATCATAGAAATTAAACTAAAGGTATTCCTAGGTGCCATTGTTGTAACAATTTATGCACTGCTGACTTTAAAGCCGCATGCTACCAAGCATGTAATTGTTTTCGAAAAAATTTAGCCACTCAGCAGATAAGCTTCTAAACCGACACTGGAGACGAGCGACAGACACAAGTATCTTATGAACCTTAAAAATGTGGTCCCTACAAGAATGAGATCAGATAAGGAAGTATTACGTAAAACGTCTTGCTGGAAATGGCGGCTTGCTAAAATAATATAAAAGGGTTTTGTTGCGTGTGAATAACAAAACAGCGTAGTAGGTAATAACATGAATACGCTGATCATGATCTTCTGCAAAAACATCTTACCAGTTATCATTGACTGGATAAGGAATTTGTACATTGGAATTTTTCATGATTTCAGTCAGAAGAAGTAAAAAAACATGAATCATGAGTATCATGACTGACCACAGTCAAGTGCATAAAGGAATTTGGAAGTCTTTGCTCATGCCTGCCGGACGGCAAGAGAGACACACACGCGCATTGTAAAGGTTGATGTAATTGCCGTTTTTTACAAAGCTACGATTATTGAGTTTTTATACCAATATTTCATTAAAGCCTTTTAAAAAGTATGTACCTAAATGCCATTGTTTTGTTTGGAGAAGCGTGCAGTGCACTAAAAGCAGTGCCTTCTTTTTTAACAATTTTAACTTGCTTCAGGTCTGTCTGTATTGTATTGTATATGTAAAGATGATCTCCTTGAAAATCGTTCTTGGGGAATTCTGTTTTCAAGATCTTTTTCTTCAACAGTTGGATCATACGAGCATTGTCATACAATTTTCATGCAAAATCTGAAATAAGAGACGAAGTTCAATAAATGAATTACACACCCATCTATACATTGTTCGTTCATCATCGTCTATCTTTTGTTTTACATGTTCTGTGTAGTACTCTATAACCTAAGTTTGGGTACGTTGATAAATTTTTAAAAACATTTCAATTTGTGTCTTTGTAACCCTGCTCTTGAGTAGTTTTTGCCGTGTTCAATGTAACACATGATGCGCAATGTACTTCAACAGTTCTAACATTAGCGTTATTTTCAATTGTGCTGTAAAGCTATGCGTTAACTCTGCGAAGTACATGAAGTAGCCGTAGTAAACTGCCATTTGTCATGACATGAGCATAACAAAATGTAATTACCTACATACGCGTACCTTGCTAGAAATTTCTGATTAATAAGTTGAGCATTAACATTACTTATATTTTATCAAATTAGTTTGATTTGATGCTTAATTGACAAAACTGACAAATGACGTATGTATACAAATTTATTATGCGCAAGTATTTTATGCATGTTAAAAAATGTGCAATTGTGAGTTTTAGATTGTTTTTGTTATTATATGTTATTTATACTACAAATTCAAAATTTCAGCGTAAAATATCTAATTTAAGAATACAATACTTCAATAGCAAAAATATATGCATCAGGCAACCAGAAAACGGGAAGTTTTATACAGTTCCGAATAACGGACATAAAACGTGCTCATTTATTTGTGAATCGTATCAATTTACTTCGATCCTTTATAACTACCAGAGGAAATATTAACAAGCCTTTATGGTGAAATTAAAATTAATACGCTTATACAATTGTTCTCTATTCCGATTAGCTGACAAGACCGCAACACTTCTCTATCTTTGTGGTTAAGAAATCCTCGCCTGTTAGAAAAAATATTAAATGACTTTTTACTGAGCAGATTAGAATTATATGCAATCAAAAATGGTAAAATTAACTATACTTTTACGAAGTTTATTACAAATTGTCTAAAGTTATATCTTAATTATATTAAATCAAAATGAAGAACACGGTTTAAACTTACGGAAAGTTTAAAATTGAATTCGAAACTCCTCAATAGCTTGCATAGGTAATGGATGAAAAACATAATTAAAATAAAATCAGGTGCAAATTAGTTTGAACTTTGAACTCGCTTAAGAGCCACCTTTACGTGCAAATAAGCATAAAATATAGCGGTATCTTGCGAAATTAATTAAATTATTTTATTGACTTTGTCCCATTATATGCTCTTAATAGTACATTGTTCTATTAAAAGATGTTTTCTATACTGGGAATGATCGGTTTATATACTTCTGTCCATCACTCTTGTTCTACGAAAATATTCTTCTATGAATTTAAGTATTGAAAAACAAGCTAATTTTAATTTCACACACTTGCGTATCATCCTAACTTTGTTAAAATAAATTTAGCAAATTTTCTTCAAATTCGGAACTTATTGCGTTAATTTTCACTTATTGTGTCTCGATTAATTTTTAAAATGTTCAAGCATTTAAGTATCGTCATGTTTTTGCATTTATCACTTTATTTGAACAAGGTCACCAGCAGCCCAATCTCTAGTTATGATTGGGTAGATTTTCTTAAATCAAAAGATCCTGATATCACCTCTCAGCCTATGTAATAATAATTCAATTAAAGTTTTCTTTTTTTAAATTTAGCTAGAAGACATTTAATGAAAAACATTTTATTTCAGATTTGACACGGAAGATTCTTCATCAACAACTAGCCAGTCTGCATTCTTTGACCCCTCCAGCGATAGAAAGCCAGATGCTTCATTAACTGCTAGTTTGCCTTCATCAACTGAAATCCTAGAGCATCAAAAAGGGACTGACACAATTGACTGGAAATTTGCATTTTTAGTTTTTTCAATGATGATTTTAGTCCTTACTTTTTGCAAATGTTGTACTCGCTGTATTCCAAACCTTTGCGAAATGTGCTTGGACAATGCGGATGCAATGACAGTTCCACAGCGAGAACGAGAAATTACAGGTAGTCCGATGATTATTAATTAAACCTAATACTGAATTAATATCTTATATAATTATTATTGGTTTCGTTTCATATTCTGTAAGGCCCCATCACCACCCCCACCACAGCGGAAAACCGCTTTAAGAGTAGAAGGACACCACAACAAACACAGCCATATGCAAATCATTTTGAAGAACTCACGGTGGTGCCCCAACTAGAACAAATTTCAGGTGCTGCTCTTCCGCAAAATTTGCCTTCTCAAATTATGTCGTTTCAAATGGATAATGAAGGTAACATAATGCATGTACATACATATAACCTATAGAGCATCGGTACAAAAAAGAGTACAACTTGAAATTTTAATGCGTAATTTTAAATTTAATGTTTCGATAATTTATGTAGCTTTTACCGATGACTCAGATCAGGATATTTCCATGAATGAGCGATCTCAAAATTGTGAAACCCCACCCCCGCCATATTCCGCTGTAATGAGTGATGCTGATGTTGACATCGACAATAGTCATGAAATGAATGCAGTAGATTAGATTTTCAATTTTCTGGGATACGATACGATATTTGTAATCGCAATTAATTAATTGTGTACAGTATTTCTACCAGCTCACAGAATTACCCCACTATTTTTCAGTGACGAATTCATGAATCTAAAAAATCGATTTTATATTTAGAATAAAATTTTAATTGAAAAACACAAACTTTTAATGCATCGCATCTAATCAAATCAAGAAGCTTCACATTTGCAAATATCAAACAATAGAATATTTCGTAATATATTTATCACTTATCACACTAGCATTTTGACATAAAGCAACATAACATAATTGAGTACTTCAAAAAACGTCTACCGGAAACATCAGAGTTCGATTTTTTTAACTTAATTTAAGTTGAACATACATGTTTCAAAGCTGATTTCGCTAATTTGGTATATGAATCTAAAGGTAATGAATTCTTCGCAGAAAAATATGAAACTGTCCTAAATGAGAACGAATCCTATTATTTCTACTTTGCGTTCATGTATGTACGTACTACGTACTGCATATGCCAGACCGTTATTGTAAAATTGGTGACTGTATCCAGGCGTGCTTTGAAATGATGATTCACATATTCAATGGAAAGTTAAGTATTTAATTGTAAATTCCGAAAGATAAAAATTAGTCAATATAATGATATCACATCTGGCAGAGCATAAATTTGAATTTTACATTTTTATTGAGTGCACGTGAAATGAAATGATAAAAATTAATTGGATATCGTATCAATATATTCATCTAAGATTAACAAAATGGTTTCTGAATTTCATTATAACCGACGGTTTCGTGGTATCCTCCCATTTAATCATCATTGTCATTGTCACATAGTCAGTAGGAAAGAAAGAGATTGACTGAGGTATATATAGTAGATAAAAATATTTAGTATTACTTTTATGCTTGGTTGGAATATCAATACAGAAGCATATTTAAGACAAAATATTTACATCAGTACTAGCATTTAGCATACATGGTTTCCAAACAAGAAACAATTTCTGGGACGAACGATGATGGGAAAGAGAGCGTCGTAGATTTGTGATTTGTGCTTAAAGAGCATAAATTTGACTGGGTAAAAAACAAAAACTATTGTTGTATTGTATCGTTTAAGAAAGAATTGTGTACATTCATTGATAGTCAAAATAAGTCACATCCTTTCTATATTTGGTAAGATAGATGGAATGTTTTCGATTGTACTGGGTTTTTATGTTGTTTATTCATTTGAATTAGGAATATAAATGAATATAATATCAATTTCCATATGGCTGTCAAGAACTAATGGTAAGATTCTTTGAGAATGTGTCAGTGTTTTTAAGAACATTAAGGATCTATAAATGTTTGTGCTCGGATTGACATGTAGATTATAATTTTAAAATATCAACCGCATAATTTTGAATGAGTTTCTCATTTAGCTTTAAGACAGCACTGTTTTTAGAGACGTAACTTTTTGCCAGTATAACTTTTTCCGCCTGCGACAAAATGGGATTCGCTGGCATAAAACCCGTGCTAATTGTTACGATGATGGTGGTGGTAGGCGTAAAGTTTTGTGAATGCAAAGCGTTTGGTCTATTCAACCCATATCCACGATCAGACACTGATGAAATCCTCCAACAAACCTATGATGTTGTTACTGGAAAGAGGTGATATTTCAAATAGTTTTATATAAATCCAATTCAATCGAAATTGGTTCGTTCGTAGGCAAGATTACAGATAGCTTACTTGATAATGACATGTTAACGTGTTTTATATCGTTTGCAGGGATGTTAAAATTGAAGGAAATATTATGGATGG
Organism: Entomobrya multifasciata; assembly: GCA_034693345.1. Taxonomy (NCBI): domain Eukaryota; kingdom Metazoa; phylum Arthropoda; class Collembola; order Entomobryomorpha; family Entomobryidae; genus Entomobrya; species Entomobrya multifasciata. The sequence continues at coordinate 9,337 of JAQFXM010000455.1, read as the reverse complement.
AACTGCACGAGTAACTACATCGTACACGAATGAAGAAATCATGACAATGGTTGCGATTGGTGGTGGAATCCTCTTATTTTTGGTGTGTTGCGGTGTCTGTTGTAAACACTGCTGCTGTGCCAGTAAACCATCCACCGTCATATTGTATCAACGTAAGAAAAACAGTTGATTATTTTCAGAATAATTTTAGCTTATTATAGTTAACGAGCAGAGCAGATAAGACACTTATGTAATGTATTTATCTTTTCATGTTAGAAATGCCTGCTGCGACTCCACTCCAACCCCGGTATAATCACTCAGTCATGCCTGGAGTTCACAGTGTAATACCTATGCGTAATCAAGGTAAGCAAGTTTCAAAAAAACTTTATAAAAAACTGTGCCGTGTAGTGCCATAATGACATTATGCAGTTTAGGATTTTTAAAGAGATACAATATATGCATATTTTTTTCTTTAATCATAAAAGGATTTTCGGAAATGCAATGTCAGCCTGTTGTGGATACCTCACCGCCACCACCTTACCCTGGAATTGTAACAAATTAAATACAACGTGTACCAGTGTTTTCGATTAAATGGTTTAATACAAGTAAAAAGTGTGCAAATGTGAATTATTATACGAATGTTAAATTTATTTTGAGTTTTAAGCGTTTTGCAGTTGTTCACAAAATTGTTGGTTATCATATCAGAGTCAATAAAATCTAGTTATTTTTATGAGTTTCAAACAACTTTAAAACATTGTCCAAACTGGCTTAATTTCAATATTGTTAGTTTTCTGTCTAAAATTTATTTGCAGACAATTAGATTTTGATTGAAACTTTTTTCTTTTACTAAATTAAATTTCACTTTACTTAGCAAAATTAAAGTGAAGTGTACACTGTCAAATTATATAAATAGGTATTCATATAGTTCATTGCATACGATTTCATCCTAAACTGTGGATAGGTGCACAGGCTCATTGAATTTTGGTAAATATTTTGCTGTCGTGTCACTTTTATTTCCTGCTTTCCTGCTTACGAATACGAATGGATTTGAAATTTACAGCTTGCTCTGCCTGTCTCAAATTTACTATACATAGATAATGTCTGATTGGTACAAATTCGTAAGAAGAAACTCCTCGCCACATCACCTTGGGTAATCAAAGTACAAGTTCATTCATTCAACTCAAAGACACTAAACATAATACGAATCGCTCATCGCTAACTTGAAATCTGTCAATGGATTTTTACCAAGTTGATGAATCATTACAAAAAGAGCATTTACCGTTTCATGTTTTCATATCTTACCGTTTCTTGTATCTTATTGTTTTATCTGATAGGTAGTTTAAAAAGAAACGAACTTTGAACTAATTTTAACAAAATTAACGACTTTTTGAGCACTAAAAATCTACACATTGTCGATTTTCAAACTATTTGCAAATAAACTGTACTTAGCAATCGTTACGAAAATAATATCTAACTGTTTCGAGTCTTAAAGTTTGAGATTAATGTTTTTTGTAGTGTACCAAAATCTCATGTGCGTAATCAAAAAGGAAAACGAATGGATTCATGCATTGCACACCTGCAATTATAGACCATTGCAAGTGCACACCGCTGTTTTTACACAGGTTTCAGTTGGCTTCTCAAAGAAGCATTGTTGAACTACATATAGACATTAGCTAGCAGAACAGAAGTTTGCCCTGACCTCCAGCATCCAACATTTTATAATTTTTTGAAGATAGTATCAATGATGCGTCTTGTTATCTTAAGAATTAATCAAACAAAACACTAAACAATTACACAAGATCCTTACCTTCCAGATCGTTGGGAAAAAATAAGACATTGAACTATTTTTGGCAGAATTTCCTGAGTTTTGGGTATTTTTTGATTGTTGCTCAAGATAGCAGCATCAGTTCATTTGAAATGTTGCTGGAATACAATTGCATGTTTTGAAAGGAATCAAAGGTTTAGTCTTGTTTTGACAACGTCATAAGTTGCATGTGGATTAAAGCTTGCCAATTGGTTTTTAATTCTGCAAATTTTAATCTGTAACATTACGAGTTCAAGCATAAAAAAGCGAGAATAAGTTTGCTTGAAAGAAAAGTTAATTTTGGAAACCAAAATGAAGCCAAGCCTGAGTAAAAATTGGTTTGCAATTTGTTACATTTTGGTAGCCCTTCATATTATAAATTTGGCAAGTGTGAACTCACAATTAGATTTTGGGGGAACTAAAGCACTGGGACTCGGGAGTTTAAAAGACCTACTTGAAAAGGCTAAAAGTAAACTTCCCTTGCCTAGCAAAAGCAAAGACCCTTTAGGTGGCAAGAAGTTCGGAGAAGAAGATGATCATTATGATAAAGGTCATTATGGACACCACCGTCAGGAATTAATCCCTCAAAGTAAATTTATTCCATTTATTTTAAACTTATAAGAATTGGTTAGTGATAGTGATGATATACATTACATATTTTAATTTATTTTTAAATAGGTATGTGTATGATGAAATCTGACCCAGGATTTTGCAACTTGATTGTTGGAAGGTGGTATTATGATCATCGATACCATCGTTGCTTACCATTTTTGGTATGAAAAAATATTGACACAGATAAACCGTACATGATAATATATAGTTTTTGCAAATTATTTCATATATTGATTTCAGTTTACTGGATGTGGTGGAAATCCAAATAATTTTCTGACAATGAAGAAGTGTGAAACAGCAACGAGGCATTGTCATTTCCTTGGTCCACCTGTGCAAGATCCTATAACGAGGTATGCTCTGCAAAATCCAATGAACCCATTAGGTAATTTGGCTAATGGCTATGTACTTGCGGGCTAATGAATTCTTTTGTCAGTTTTATCGGTAAACTTTGGTTACAAAGAATGTGTGTCATTCTTACTTCATATGTGTCAAAAAATCAAAGTAAAAACAGATTACATATTTGTCCTTTTTTCAAGAATTTATTTCATGAGAATATTTATTTGATTTGTTAGTAGTAAGTTGAATCGTTAAATTAAATTTGGTTTCTGTGCAAAAATTTAATAAACGTGACTAGCTGAGAGTGATAAATCTTAAATTTTAAGATAAAGATTAAACGACATTACAGATTAAGTGTAAGCGCCTCCTTCAAAAGATAATCTAAAATAGTGATTCATGCATCGTGGATTTGTAGTTGATTTTGTGTTTTTATTCCTGCCTTCTTATGTAAGCTTTACCAAAATATGTTTGCATTTTGCATACTTTTACAACTCATGTGCTTCTTTACTAATTTAAGGATGCTAACATTATAATTCGATTCAAACAAAACAAGTAACTAGACGAACGTCGTAGACAAATATTTTACACACTATAATTTATTTCGATTCTTCTGTCATTTTTTCTGTTCTAAGTTTACAAAGAAAATCTTTGTTTATAATTCATTTTTTATTTGGAAGAAATTGTACTTGAAATGCTTTTCTGTCTTGGTCTAAAAGAGCGATCTTTGCAATTTATACACGCACTACCTCGATAATCCCACACGATTATATAAACCTTTAATTTTACCTACAGCTTCTTGAATTAACTTTATTTTATTCAATGCACAGAGGTTTTAGTTTACTATCGCTGGAGTTAGCAATCATTTGTAGATATGTTTATGATCTTCATGTAATATTTATGTGTGTATTAATTTAAGTTAAGGATTGATGGTTCTTGTAGTGTAATTTATTGATGTACTGTTATGATAAGAAGTATTGAAGTAAAACAATAAAAACAAAAACAGTTCTATGAAAATTGTATTAGATTAGAGTGATCAATATTTTTGTAAAATTGCGTGCATTCATTAAATTTCAAACTCTTTCGTTTATTATCTGTTTGCTTGCACAATTCCAATGAATTCATCTTTGTAGTTAAACAATGGATTTATAAATTACCCGTTTGTTACTATCATATATGCTTGTGTGTATGCAAGGTGGAAGGCAGGCAAACAAGTATTCCAATCGCAGCGGTTATTAAGTAATCTAATCAGCTATAAAATCAATAATATTTTTTGTAGTAAGATTGTAATTGTTTAAGTATACTCTCGTGTGCAATGTGCATAATTGTTTTATGCGCAAGCTCCCACATCAAACAATGCTATTGTTCAATTAGGAATTTTTCTTCTCCATACAGCTTGCTGTGATTAGAACAAAGATAAGCTTCAGTGTTGTATAATGAATGGTTATGGTCTTATAGTTCTTTGATCTTCACAAATCATCAAAAACATAACAACATAAACTATGCACATTGCAAAGGATGCTTATAATTCTGCAAAAAAAAAGTTTTGGTTATGTCACGGTTGAATCATTGCAACTTGGATGAAGCTTGGGGTTTGGAGAAGACGCTGGCCAGCAAATAAACTATTGTGTTCAGCACCATTAGCAGCTGTAACAAATTTTGTGGATAAAAAACAAATTCAAATTTACAGCTTATCTATAAGCATGCGTCATCATAATTATTATATCCTTTATTTTTTCTGAGTCTAAAATGCATACCAAGGCTGCCTCATGAATGTGAATATGATGGGCTGCAAAACTAACAAAAGTGGATTCTTCGCCCATATACTTTTCGGGATAATGCTGAGGTTCCCAAATGGCTGTGGAGTACATTCTCTCAGTGTCAGTATCTGAATCGCGCTTGGTCAACCAGCAATTGCAATGTCCATTATTCTTTTGATATCCAAATTCATGAACAGCAGGTTTGTACCTAGGTGAAGTGACGGACGACCAATTAAAACAGCAGCTTAAAATAGCTTCTAACGTGATTAAATCAAATCGTTTCACAATATTTCCATTACCTGAATCCAACCCCGTTCCATTCCAAATCTACTCGACAACAATTTTCCTCAAAATACCATAAACCGGCTGTAGCACATGCTGTTCCGATTCCATGGAATATGGCGAGTACAAAATGTGCCACTTTGTTCTACATTTAAAATTTCACAACCATTTCATCGTAAGTGGATTTTTATGAGCTTTATAAAATATCACAAAAATTAGCATCAACACATTCCGACCCTTACCATCCGATTCCAGTCCACATATGAATGAGAAACCACAACCATTGCAACCAATAACGCCAAAGAGAACATCAAAGAAAGAATGACATCTGCAAGGGCAAATTGGTTCAAAGTCTCTGATTTGTACCCAGCACCGTAATTTCGTGAGTAATCACGAAAATTCACGATTTGGTTAGGATTTTTATAGTCATGCTCATAACCAGGCGTCCAAAGGCCAATTATAACACAACATAGAATCTATGAAAAATCGAATTGTATGATTTAGAAAAAAAAATCTGCAAATTTTCATGCACGTATAATAATAACTGCTAGATGTAAAAATTCATGTGCAAAAGAAAAATATGAATGGGAACACCCCCTGAAAAAATCTTATAAACTACTGTGACAAGCTGAGAATTAACTATTTGCCCTTTCCAGTTTTAATTTGCCAGGATTTAGATGCTAAACTTACAATATTTAGAATCCTCAGAAATCCCGGAGTTGATGCCAAATATCCTGGGTGGCAAAACTTTGATTTCTCAGGATTCTTTTCCCCTTCTGTTTCTACTAGTTCCTCCGCTTGCGCCATTTTAAACTGTACTTATGATTTCAATTCGTTTAGACAAACTGGTGGTGGTGTTCATCGACGGTAGTTTGGTGCCACAATAAATCAAATTCTGTGAACAAATATATATTTTAACCTAAACAACAATGGAAGTTTACGTGACATGCGAACATTTTTCCTGGTTCTTTCTGCGACTTATTTTAGAATTTTTGTAAATTGATGAAACATAAGTCGCAAAATCACGTGTATGTATTGTATTGTAATTATGTGGGGAGATCATTGGCTTTATTTCCGTCTAGTAAATAAACCATTATCGGTAAAAAGCTTTGTTCCAATTTTTTGAAACACAAAAACCCTTTAGAAGAACTATATGCGTGTATGAGGGAAAGTTTTTGCAATATTTATTTTGGTGAAGAAGTACTAAAATCAGGAAATGTATTACATTTTCATGTCACATATATATTATATCTGTAGCATCAATTCAGTTCCACGAGTATGCAAGCAGCACAAAAAGTAAGCGCGTGTGGCTTTGTTTTGGAATCTCCAATCCATGAGAACGCTTTACCTGAAAAATTATTTTTGGATAGAAGATAAAAATCTACACGTGGGAAGTGTATATTGACTTCCTAACAACAACAACAGAACATTACATTTCACGCCCTTCCCCACGAGAAATCAAAGTGGCTGTATTTTTCTCGCTACTATGTAGTTAAAGCGTATTTACGATTTATCCCTATTTTATTGTTTACTTTCATACATACTTTAAGCAAGTTGTAGCATTTTCCCATAGCCTATGAATTCAATCATCGAAATCGAAATACACAATGCAATTCTAATGAAATGCAAAAAAATTCTTCTTTCTATATTTATCTTTACCACGTTCTATGATTTTTGTAAATAACGAATTTTCAAACATTTTAAATGACAATGATTTAATTTTCATTTCATTAACTTTGATTCACTTCGTTTCATTTGCATTTGTGGGAAAGTAGTGAGGTGATCACATCACAGTTTCACACTGCACTATTTTAAATGCTTGTACTTGTGTGCTAAAAGGATGATTTTTGTCCAGTACAGTAGCTCGCTATGAAATGTTGCGTAAATGCATGTCAGCCAGTGTGTGGGGCGAAATGCCCAAGAACAGGTTTAGAGAGACGCAAGTTCCCCTCTTTCTGAGACCAAGCCTACCGACACTTACATGCGTGTATACTGATTGCTCATGATCATGGCTTTACCCATTTTGTATTTTCCTTGCATTGCATAGTGCATATCAACAAAGATTTTGCTCCTTTTTTGGCGTTTTTACGAAATTGAAAGTAGTATAGTTAATTTATGTAATTTCTTTCTTAGAATTGAATATAAATCCTCCAAATATTCCCAACTTATTCTCACTCACGGTATTACATAAGTTTTAAAACAAAACAAAAAATGATGCGTTAGTGTGGTTGCTTTTTATCTATCATTTTACCCGTGTCGAAAGATTACTTAATCGCATGTTTTCAAGCTTCAAAATAATGAGCTCTCGCAAGCTAATTGCAGTGGAGCTTTTCGTTGTCTGTTGTGTCTGATTTTTTGAATAGTTTTTGTAAACAACATATTGCCACGTTTCACGTTTTATGAAAAATATTTAGTCCATCATAAAGCTATGAGATGTTATAATAGTTCATAGTAGAGGTGGTAGAACCGTAAATGAATGCGTGTGAGTTCTAAAACCAGTGCAATGATACCCATTCATATTACATCATACATTCCAGGAAGTAAAAAAGTAGTTTATAGGAAAGCTGAAGTAAGTAATGCGCAAACAGGGCAGGGGAGAATATAAAGTGAAAACAAAACGAAATACATAGTGCTCATGATGCTACTGCGATGTTCGTTGAATGTACATGTTACTTTTATTCCGGTGTCCGGAATCCGAAAAGGGAAAGGAGCACATTTTATCGAACTTTAAGGCTGGCTTACGCATTCGCTCAAAGTTTTGGATGGATAACTCAGCCATTATCATATAACTAAAACGTTATGGCTTTCGTGGTGTCAGTCATTTTTGTAGTCCTTTCTGGCCGGCGAATGTACTTTGTTCAGTTCATCCACAAGTCAAAATATGCTTACTTTCTACTTTTATACAGACATAGACTATATACATATGTATCATATATCGTTGCAGTAAAAGTAAGAACGGTCGGGAATTTGCAATACCCATGATAAAAATACACATAAAGCTAGAATCCATGCTATACGTCTTTATCATCTTCATTTTCGTTAAGATATTTTTACTTTTTATTCGTTACCACAGTCGTGCATTTCGTTTACAAAATAGGCTGAAATTAAACATAAACTGCTCTTAAAAAATAATATCATGCGCCAATGCAATGTCCCCATTAAAGTTGAACTTTAGTATTCCAAATAATTAACTTTTCTTGAACTTTGTTTTCATAATTTTGCTTCCAAATGTTATAATTAGATACTTGAAGAAAACGCAGCTGCCACTGAGCAAGTTTTTTTTGTATTTACATGATACTTAGCGCAATATGTTGATGTTCTGTGTGAGGATAAAGATTGGATTATGATTATGACAACTCCGCGCTCCTTTTACCATGTTATCAGTTTCTTTAATCCATCTTGATGACGAATTAGTCTTTCATCGTATAAATGTCTCTCACTATTTGGTGCAAACAATTCGTCATCAACTTTATCAAGAATTACTTGGTTGTGACTTTGACTAGGCAAAGCTGCCGCTCCCCATGGCTTATCTGTAAAAAAAGTAAACTATCACTTTTCAAACAACAGAATTCCAAGTACAAAATCTAAAAATGTGAATGCAAAGTGTGACAAAATCATAATGAACATAATATGCATACATTGATCATCCAGTAGCATATCCTTAACTGCCAGCAATTCTGGTACCGAGATAACACTATTCAAGTTTTCTGATCTTGATTTTTGTTCTGGAAAAATAAGAAGAATTAATACGTGTGTTTAAACTAGGTACTCTGTTTGTCGGTGAGGGTGACTCATTCTACAATAATATTTTACTAACGTAAGAAAACAATGAATTAAGTTAACCTTTGATGATAGCCAGTAGCTTTCCAATAAGATTTTGACGAAAAGTGGACTTGTAAGTGTCTACAGGGTTCCGTAAAGGAATCTGAAAATCTAGTGCATTCATTCTTATTCGATACTTCTGATACGTCATGATATGATCAATAGAAGTGAGTAAACATAAAATTGATTTAAAAAAGAAAAGACATACCATGTTGTTCTTCTAATTCGAAAAATGAGCCATCAGCGAAAATTCCATTAAATTGATTGACAGCCAAAAATGTTATGATCAAAAACTCCCTCATTTTAACACGATTTTTTAAAAATCCTTTTAAAAATAATTTTGAAAATAAGCGTTTTGAATTTTTTTTCCTGCACTTGCAGTGGAAACAGTAACCAAACTGTGAGCACCTTTTTTAGTAGCTATTCATCATAATATGGGATGTCATTATGCATTTGTATCTTTATTTCCACCAACATTCTTACATAAGCTCATTAAGAAAAAACTAATTACGCGGACCTGACATTTCAAAGTGATATTCCGTAGTTGATTAGTTGAATAAAAACGTACGTTATGCTGTTTTATGCTTTTATTGTTATAGCTCAAACAAGTCTGTAATAAACCATTGTAACGATTGAATTAAGTAGCCGTATCAAAATCAAAGAAAAATCAAAATTGGACGATAGATTCGGAATCTACACCTCGAAATCCCACTTGGAACCAATTTTCTCTTCAAAAAATCTTAAA
>JAQFXM010000454.1:0-50355 GCA_034693345.1 Entomobrya multifasciata | reverse complement strand
TAGTAATTGAATTATTTCCTCAGCTGTAATTTGTAATTGTAATTGTAATTGAGAAAGAAACCAGTTGCGGAACTGTGCAGGTAAGGTATAAGGGTTACTAACTATTCTAAAAATGGAAATTATAGCTATTTTGAACATAGGGGCTAAACCCAATATTTCTCGATAATATTTATTTTTTCATTTTGACCGAGCTACCTGAAAATATGGCAGCTACCAAAGTCGCCAAAAAATTTAAAAATGTGGGCTTCCATTTAAAAACTTGGGTTTATCAACCTTTAAGACACTACAATTAAGATGGAATTTTTTTCAGGTTTAAATTCCTTTAAAGGTAATGAAAGTAATCACCTACAGCCTACAGACACGACACGACATCATGTATTGACTGATTGATAACTGATAGGGAAAACTAAATTTGAGATACTTTTCTGGTGAGTTTATGAGTATTATTTACTTTTACCTGCTTTAAGTTGAGTGATGCGGTAATTTATGGCGTCTTGTTAAGCTAATATTGTTTTTAGCAAAAAAAAACTAAAATAAAAAGCCGAATAATAATATGTAATTATTATCCAACACAAAAAAATACTGATGCAAATCTCTGTAAGCTTTTTTTACCTCCTGTCGGTAAACAATCCAGTGAAGAAAAACATGACAAACTGGTTGTTATTACAGAAGAGAAGCTTCTACATCGAGTAATTATTAAGTGCAAATATCATTATCGGAGATGTAATTAAATAATAAATGAAGAGTTGATGGGGAGGAGGGAAAGAAGGAGTGAATCATTCAATTTGGCTATTTGTTTGGCTTTCTTTTGAGGAAAAAAGACGACTTATTACAATACCTTGTTTTTTAGTTAATAAGTGCAGGCTTTGCTTCTAAACAAAGTAATGATTCAAGTTAACTTTTTATGTTGTAGTAATTTTTTAACACTTTAGAGATGGATCTACAATGTAGTATGTATGGAGTGTGCATGCATATATTTTTTAACCAGAAAATATTGACGGTGGTGGGCTAACTTATTTTTTTTCACTGGCTGCCACAAACTTTCAGCTTTAACGACCAAAAACCGACCGACGACCGACTGGACTGGATGGATGGATACCACAGGGTTCACCGTCACAGTTACTGTTAAACCTCAGCAGGGATCCTTTTTTTATGATGCTGCTGGAGTGCTTAAGTCTAGTAGTTGTACTGCTGGTTTGCATTTTTTTTTGGAAAAGGCCAACCAAAAACTTTATGACAAGATGAACTTTTTTTGTAATAATCATTTCTAAATTATACATAAAATGCATTTTTCATGACTTGTTAAGATACCAACCACGAAGAAGAAGAAGACGACAATGATGATGATGATGACGATACTTCAGTACAGTGCATTCAGTTTTAGTCCATTTACTAGAAAAATGCAATTTAGTTCTATCCACTAAAACAATCATCAGCTCATAAAACCCCACTGAGAGGAAAAAGCGAAACTAAAGTTTTTTTTATTGAAGCTCGTGCCATCATTTTTTTATTCAAATTTGTTTGGTGTCAAGTCAAGTGAGTAGAAAGAGGGAAAAAAGCGGCGGAGCTGTCTTTTGAGAAGAAACGATAATTAATTCAGACCCTCTACATATTTACCTGACAAACTAGCTCCTTGCAACAATCTACTAAAAAAACGATAAAAAAAGGTACAAACCCGTATACACCCGTATTTTTTCCACTAAATTTCATCTTGCTGATTATTCTAACAATAATTAATTTCCCGAAAGTTTCAGTTTAAAAAATATATATTAAACTTAAGTTACTTTTTTCCGTATGTAAAAAATTATGATAATTTACAAAAGTGACTCCTACGCATTTCTATTTTTCGAAACAGTTAGTTTTTTTTTGTAGCTAGAGGCACTTAAGAGAAAACGTCTGCTAATCTATTAAATTATATTTTATTATCATCATTTTTTTAATCTTCCTTATTTAACGGACTATGTTTCTCGCTGTTCGTTTAAAACTCTGATATATTGCTGTTATTGTATACTTCATTGTTAATTATGTTGTGGGATCCTTTCTATCCAGAAACTGGCAGATGTTTTCTCTTTTTTGCTTGTAGTCATCCAAAAGAGAAGGGAACAATTTACAGTTTTCTAGTTTATCATACATGATAAATACATATCATACATCCATACTTATTAAATGCGCCCTTGCCCTTATAACTTATCCTCAATCTTCCATACTACCATCATCATATCACTAACAGAAGAGTGGGCCCTCTTTTTAGTTTGATAAACGGTATTCCAAAAAAAAAATTCAAATACAGTAAAGTGCCAAGCACCACACAACAAAACACACAAGAACAACAAAGGCTGTTGGAGAAAAAGTTGTGGTGGTGGTGTGAAAACTGTGAGACTTGTTGAATGTATGTATGTACTTGCGAGTCTTTTTTAAGATGTAAATATTAAACTGATGTTATAGCATTGCATATAATATGTGTATGTCTTTTTCAAACATAATTAGCATTTTATATTTTCACTTCTCTCGTTTCTTACTTGAATTTACAAACTTTTGTTTGTGTACAACAGTAAAAAAATATGTAAGTACACACATGCGAGCTTATCTTCAACAAAAAACGGGCAAGTGACGCGAACAGCGAGAAAACATCCGCAGCCGTCTTCTGACCTGTCCAGTATAAAATGTAGTACGTCATGTCATGTTTTATCTGTTGATATGATGATGAGGATCATGATGGCTGTTTTGTTCTCTGGCTACATGTGGTGCTTTTTAGAAAGGGATATCAGTGAAATGTACTTTTACACTTTTTCAATAAACATACATACAAGTAATCTAAAATAAAATATGCAATGTTTCTTGGCTTGTTGACCACCTCATTGCATAATCACTTAAAACCTGTCAACCATTCTACATGTAAAATGAAGACCAATGAGAGAGTGCTTTACTAACAATGTTGTTTTTGTAAAATATATGTCTTCTTGTAGTTGCGTGTTAAGTATCTTCTTAAAAAACGAAAGAAATTGGCTAAAAAACGAACAAGTAGCTACATGGATCAGTATAAAAAATAACAAGGTGGTAGTTTGTTAAGAACAAAGATAAGTACAGCTTTCACCAACTTGTCGTTGTCATGCCAAGGATTGTCATAATAACAGCTTGCGTTTTGCAGTGTGATTCTCGATTCGCCCCAAAAATTCTCTAATCTTTCCACACAATTATTTAAGTGGTGGTGATGGGGTGCATATGAGAAGATGATTGTGTTTGAAAAGTACAATCATTTTTACTGGACAAATGTAAAAATGATGACAAGACAAGCTACACTAAAAAGATATTTTAGTTTATGGAAAAAATGTTTATGATGATTTAGTAAAGAGGGATGATTTTTTTTTTGAAAATTCATTCAAGAATTTTGAGAAGCAAAGAAGAAAATGAGCAGATTTCGCACGCTTCCATGATTCAGCGCGTTTTCAACAAAATGAACGAAATAATTCTCAGAAATGTGCTGACACGTGAAAAAATGTATTATGAAGAATCATAAAAACCACACTTGATAATAATAATCACAAGCTTACCATAAACTTTGGCGAATCTAATCAGGAACAAAAGATGATTTACTTTATGGTTCATCATGGAATTTCAGGATTTTTACATGATGCCAAAGTCATTTTTAGATTAAATATCTTAATGATTCTTGGAACCAGTAGCAATTATCGCCCAAGCTACGTCACATTTTATCTTTTGCACACTGTCAGCGTTATTTTAGTCAGTCCTTTTAAAAACATTACTATATAAGCTTATTTTCATGCGATATCAATTTTTAAAATGAAATATTGAATATTCATTCCATTTCATGGTACTTTAGTCAGTTCCCATGATCATCCCACAATAATATGATTTTTTTTAAACGTAATCCCTTCATTCAAATTCCAAAGTAAAAATCTGCTGACACCACAAAAGATTATATAGTATGTAGGCATCATAACGTCTCTCGACTCTTGTCCAATGACTTTATACACGAAACAGGACGTGCTCAACATGTAAAATTAGTGCTACTATTTAATGATATTTAAACACAATCAACAATAGCTTTTACTTGAAAAGCCCAAGTCAAATGTCAACCATCCTGAATATCATACTGAATGACAGTGTGCGTAACTTCCAAAAGCCTCAAGCTTTTTTGGTCTTTCCAAGACTCGATACAAAACCATCAGACATCCATCCCATGTCGATTGGGTCACAAATAAAAATTTAAAGCTACCGTGTTTCTCATATTGTAAATGTTCTCGCTAACATAACATTAACACGTGGAACGTGACTAGGTACATGAGTCACTTTTTTAAAACAGAAGAAGTGACTATTTTTCTCTCATGTTTTGTTTATCATTTTCTTGTCTCTTCATTTGCTTCTGTGAACTTATCAGCTTGTTCAATCTTAAGTGAACGTGTACATTTCAAACCTTTGAAATAGTAACCATCCTATTCAATATATCCAGCAGAAAGAAAGACACATTCAACTAATAGAAAGTATTTATCAATGCTGATAGTTCATGCATAAAGGGTACATAAATGAACAAATCTTGTGTTTTTAAATGAGTCACTAGAGATGTTTTTTTTAATGAAACAAAATGCAGTACACCATTCAGTAGTAATGAAAATGAGTTTAGGTAAACAACTCATTTTCCTTTGGAATGGCGACGACGCCATTCTCTTTGGCCATTTTTTGAGGTTGTATATGAATGTTTAATGTAATGAGATATATGTATTTAACTTTTTTTCAAGTAAATTAGTAAATAAATAGAAAAAAATGCTGTGCATTTGAAGATATTGGATTATCCGCGTGTAAGTGAAAACGTAATGCTTTGTCATGTTGTTGATCATTTCATGTGTATATTTTTCAACAAGAAATTTCCTTTTTATGTTCTACGCGTTTCATCATTCTCATCATCCTCATAGTAGTAATGGTTGAACAAAAGGGTCTCTTTAAACCGTTTATTAGTATAATATATTGAATTGCATTTTGAGATGTTGGTTCGTTGTTTTCAAATAAGTTGAAGTACTTTTTTTGTTTTTCCAGTAGTAAAAGATGTGTTTTTTCCCTTTTCAGATTCGATTACCATTACAACAACGCCAAAGAAATCACTTTTTTTCTTGAGAAAGGGATTTTTGTGTAAAAAAATTTAAAATGTGTTTGCACCATGCAGAGTCACAGAAGGGGATATTTGTTGTTTCCACCTTTTGTTTACAAATTGACTTGGAAGAGCACTTAATTCTGACAAATTGTACTAATGACCGGATCCCCGTCAACTAGGTCACCAGAAATGACACGTTACTTGAACTGAAAATGTAAAACATTTCAAACAAACTTAGCATTCTACCTTGTGATGTATGTGATAAGACAAGATGTGTAAGCTAAAAGTAGAAATTAAAGGTAAACATTTCTCAAGATTTTCGGTATTTTTAATAAATAAGTAAAATGTTAGGACAAAGATAGCAATTGAAAAAAAATCGGACAGTCTGAGTTCTGCCCTCCTACCTGCCAAGGTGTCTCAACTTCAGCACAACATTTGTAAAGAAGTACAAGAAGGCACACGACGTTTCATGGTCAATCGTATATATTTCCTCCGTGAACTTCACTGTCCGTCAGTGGTTCATTGGATCCTCCTATTTGTCATTTTCTAATCTAGTCTAAAAATCAGCTTGCAAAGAGGGGAAAAAGATTTTTTCTGAGATAAACAGAGAGAAACACTCGCACGCTCCTTCTTTTGTTGTCTTTCAGTCAAGTTATCAAGTTCAATGTAAAATTTGTTGTCTTTATTGTCATTCAAGTGTAATATGTACTAGCAAAAAAATAGTTGGCTATCTGATGACAAGTGACACAGAAGAGCACAAGACATAAAAACACACATGCCTTTAGACTATGAAGATTGAAGATGAGAATAGAACCCTCTTTAAAAGATCAATTGATACAATGATATATCCTATGTAAAAATTGCAGCTGAAACTAAGAAACACTATTTGCTGATAATGTTGATTTGTGGAATAAAAAAAGATGAGAAAATACTTTCTGCCGCCGTTTAGTCTTCAGTATGAAAATAAATGAGGAACAAATTGCATCTCATTCATTATGACAAAAATAGCTATTATGTAATGGGTAAAAAAATACCTGAGCGCTTGCAACGGAGAATGGGTCGATCCATTAATCTTCTCTAAAAAAGTCAGAGTCAAGGCTTAAAACTAAGACTGATTATTTCTTGGTCTGATAGTTAATAAGTACGTGGATAATTGTTTATTATGAATGTGTGTCCAATAATTGGAGGTGAGGGTTAGTTAGATGTACAGGGGAAAAAAGTATTTCCACTTTGGCTGCCATAACAGTATAAAAGTACATACGGCTGCTAAAAAGGTGATGGAATCTGATTTGAAAGTTTAAACGTTATACAAAAATGGTTATTTTTTCTGACAATGTTAAAAATGTATCAGGCGAGAAAAAGGTGTGTAAGTATAATATACAATGTGTAAATGCAATGCTTTTGATTATCATTATCACTTTTACTTGCTCCCATTTTCTTTATGAAAAAAAATCTATATTGTGAAATCAACTCCCTCACCATTGCTAATCAAAGCATTAATCTCATCCATCCATCCTACTTCAATAAGTAATTGAATGATGATGACTGACGATAACATGCATTTTAGGCAGTTTTAGTGTAGAAAAATGAACGATGATGTGTTTTTACTAGACGAGATGGTTTATCGTATCTTCAACCTCTTCACACTTATCTAACGAATGTTTCTTGTAATTATTTTTTGAACATGAACCGTTTCATCTGATTTGTTGATAACGAGATGGGTGCCCCACCAAAAGTCCAGCCAAAAAAAACCAAGCCAAGTCAAGTCACCAAGAATGAAAGTCTCAAGGTATACATATTGTTGGGATCCTTCTTGGATTTAAATCAAAGAAGGCCTCCTTTTCACATACTTTTTCTGTATGAAAAAGATAAGGTGCGAGTAAAAGGCTATATACCCAAAAAAGTATCATTAAAATTACAGACTGCAATCACTTCTCATTATCAATAAGTATAGAAGTGTATAATAGTAGGATCATAAATAAATTGCAGTTTCACGGTACTTATAATATTTGATGATAATAGTGATTAGTGATGGTTAGTGAAGGGCAGCCGCACTTTTGTCTTTTTAGCCTGACCATTAAAAAATGAAAGATGCGCGCCAGTAAGTATTGTTATTATCAACACCTAAACGCATTTATTAATGCACTAAAACGTGTTGTTAGAGAAGCAATATATTCCCAAGTAATCAACATTTTTAAAAGGGAAAGTAAGGTTATTCTTAAGTAAGTTCGGGAAAATGAAAGGGTTTAATTGTAACTTTTATGTATTCAAAAATTATTGCCTGTGGACGCCTTAAAATACTAAAAAAAAACACTTGAATTATTACAAAAGCTACTGTAGTTTTGTGACCCGGCCGACTCGCCGAAACAAAAAATTAAAGCAGAACAATAGATGAAATCGAAATTTTGATAACAGATTACAAGTATTTATTATTTTCATCAGACAAGCTAGCCGTATACTTTAATGGTTACATTTTTTTTTTATAATAAATCACTTTTGGTTTCGTTGATCCCATGGAAACGTTTTAAAAAAATAGGTAATAAATGGGATGAAAGTAAAAAGTAGAAAAATAGTAGACACTAAACATGCTCAGGTTAAAAGTAAAAGGAAGGGTTAAGGCTCTTTGTATTTAAAAATTTAAAATAGGCTGCAGTGGTGATGATGTATTTAAAAAATCTTCAATTCAACCAAATGAATTTTTCTTTAAAGTTAAATGTATGTATGCATGTATGTGTGTGTATGATTAATTGTATGTAAATGATTGTTAGATAAGTGCTGACATGAATAAATACATATATGTACTCAACAAAACCGAAGCATACGTAAAGCGTTATAATAAACAGCAGCGTCTTGGCATGAGCTTCAAAATTGGTTATTGATACAAAAAGCTACCTGTTGATTTTTTAATGTTTTGCTGTGTGGTCATGGCTATTAATTTATCTAACATGTACTTTCGTCCTTAGACTTTCCACATTTAAAAGATCTTTATAATGCCGGTTTAGCCAGTTGCAACGAGAAATGTAATCGAAAGATAAACATCTGAAGAAGCCAGAACAGTTCCCATTTAGAATTATACTCCCAATATTTTAACGGTAATCCATCCATCCATCCAACCGATGCCTTGCAATGAACCAGTAAAGTGATTCCATTTGAACCATGAACTGAAGTCTACCTCAACCGAAAAAAAGATAAATGTGAGGTTCCTTGAGTTACACATTCACACACCGTACCGCCGACAAATACAGTTCAGGTGTCCAGCTGTGGAAGCACTGGTGAGTTGTACAGAAAGGGAATATAAAGAAAAGCCACATGAAGGAACAGTTCCTAGGGCGAATATTGATTTAAGAAATCATTTACTTTGGACCTCCAATATTTAAAATACGGACGGAGATCAAATTTTTGTATGAAATAAATGAAGGATCCATGCGTTAAATCATTCCATCACCAAACGAAAGTATCCAACCATTAGGACCAGCATCATCATACATCATAACTATTATCATGACCACTCTCACTCTTATTCCATTTGTGTGGGATGAAGAAACCGGGTTGGATCAAGGAATAAAAAATAAAATGTTGCTTTGCCTGAGTGCATGCAGACAGATTGATTGAGGAACAAGACAGGATTTTCATTAATGTTATACGTCAAAGTTTTTGAACTTGCACTCTCATCACAATATTATTTATCTTTGTAGGAGAAAAGTATTTCCCGATTTGTACTTAACGACGACATCCTTCAATCAAGGTTGAAAGTGAGTTGAGCTGAATGAGATGAACAGAAACACAAGTATTTATCAGGCCTACATTCATTTTTACTTTACAGATTTTCCGTTTGTTTGAATTGATATATTATACTTTTATTGTTGACGCAGTCAATAAACTATTACTACGCTTCGTTTTCATGAATGTTGAGGAGGGTAACGTGCAGTCACAATTTTTGTTTTTTTGAATGCATATCAACATACATACTATCTTCACGATACATACATTATTTACATTGCATGCAGTTCACAAAGATATTGATGGGGTTAAAAAGTTTGTGGGTTACCTATTTTTGATTTGATGAAGATGACATGGAAGAAATACAGATGTAACTGACTTTGTACAAGGAGAAAAATGTCCATGCATTTTAGTTAGTGGGGTTACCGGGGTTGGTTGGTTGGTGGAGTAGGAAAATAAAATTATTATCCAGCTGTGGTGACCAGTGGTTTAAATGTAAAAATCATGTTGATTTCATTTGATATGTTTATCAATTTCACTAGGAACTATCTGGTTGAGTTTCTGATAGATTTGTCAATCGTGTAATAAGGAATAAATTGGGTTTCTACATTAAAAATTGACTGGTACAAGCATAAGTACACTTTGTTCATGATTTTATGGTGAAATTATCATTGGAAATGATACCGTTACTCCAAATGATGGAAGACCCCCAACATGCAAAATGTATGTATGTATGTATGTATACTTGATTTTTAAATCATTTCTTTACAACTAAATAAATGTGTCAAATGCAAAAGATGCCGCTGGTTAATGAATGATCATTAAAGGGTTAATTTAGCTTGAATCTATTTACTTACTAATCTATATTTCTTGCTGAATGCGTTTGTTTGATACTGAAATGATGACACTAGGTTTGTTTAAATAAGTTAAATTACCCGTAAACATAGAGCTTATTCAGTCAACTGTGTGTCCAGTTAAGTGCCCAAGACATGTTCATTGATAATTATTGATACAACCATACATACATTATGTCACTTTACGTTTATTCTAGAAATGAATGAATTATATCATTCAAAGTAACTCTTTTTCCAAGAAACTGTAATGCTTAGAGATACATAGAGACATAAAAGAAGATAGCAAGTTTATACGTTCATCTTTCATCATCATCTCTTTATTTGAATTTCTGTTAGGAAAACATAAAATATATATATGATAAACAGACATATAATATCGTATGCAAAAGACCTGAGAAAAGTGTCTGAAAATTTCATTTGCATGGCTGCATTTTACTCACCTTGAATGAGAAAAACGAGAGAGGTTTGATTTTGATTGACGGTTCCTAGTTCCTGTTGATTACCCACCATCACCAAACACAAGCAAGTAAACACCGAGAAGACATCTGCCTCTCCAAACTTAGTCAGATAGCGATGTTATGTACTTCACATTTTTTTGGTAAACAGAAAGTCTCGTGTCAACAAGCATTGTAATGAATATATTGATGTATGAGTATGAATGAACGATTTATAATATTTGCAATACTATGCAATGGTAAAAATATATATAGTAACTGTGTTTTTCGACACGACAACCTCAACTCTTTCAGTAGAGAGCTCTGTCCGTTTGGGGAAATGTGATAAATGTGCATTCAAATCATTTGGTATACTGAAAGTCCCTAGCTAGTTTAAAATAAATGTTCAATTTAAAAAATAAATACGCTTCCAAGTGTCATTAAATTCTTGAAACATATTAAAGATAAGTATGCACTCAAATAATGTCGTTTATGTACCGTTAGACGAAGTTCAATAAAATGAGTAAAAATTGAACATGACATGTATATTTATTTATTTCAACTTACCTGCCCCGTTCCCACACAACTGATAAGGATAAAACTACTTAAATAACAAACAAACCACTGTTGCTTTCTATTCTACGTTACTACATTTCATTCAAAAGATTTCATTCATTTAAACTTAACCAAGAATATTGTCTGCCAAACAGTAACATTTTCCTTGAGAATGAACTGAACTGGAGAATATTTCAATTGAAGCAGGCGGGATCCTTGTAATAACGTATTAATTTCGTAGGTGATTTACTGTCACACAGTCATAAGTTTACTACATCATCTTTAAAACCACCGGTCTCATGTCTTCATCTCATCTCTCAGGAAAAGGGTTGAACACTTTTTTTTCTTTCTTGCTGTTTCTTCCACGTAATGATGGGCAACTTTAGTGTCAAACTCATTCATTTTCAATATTTTTGTGGTTTTACAATGGCATTCAGGTATAGTTCAAAGAGACGAGAGAAAAATAAAAATGTCAAAAGAATTAGAAATTGAAATGTAGAAGAAGAAGTAGGAAAAATGAAGTAAGGTCACAAAATATTTCTTCCCATTCACACACACCTTTAACAATACAATCAGCCATCCATATATACATAGTATAATAGCATAATAATCACTTGTGGCTGAGTATAATACTTTACTACTCACCAAAATAAACCTGAAAATAAAATATTTTTCTCAAAATGCATAAAATTCGTTTCTATAATATTTCATTCATTCATAACTTTACTCAAAGAATGTAGAGGAAGTTGGAAATTTCTTAAAGAAAAAAAAATCGTTTCGAAAAGAAATCAAAGGGTTAAAACCCCTTACATAAATAATATATATACATACCAATATTCAACAGATAAGACAAATCGACACAGGAAGAATAGAATGTGACCCGCTGTATCATCCTGTCCAAAGGAATGAATGAATGACTAATGATTCTTTGTTACTTTTATTTCAGTCAAGTATACCAGCAATAGCCTAGTAGCGCATGGCACGAACCTTTCCACTGGACCAAAGATGACCAAAATATGACAAAACAAGCTGTATAGATAGGCATGTGCATAAATGACATTTTTTCCATATTCTCTCTCATTCTTTCATTTTTTCTATTATATTTCTTATTCATAGTAACTCTTAACTCTTTTATTCACTCAATCATTCCGCCGCACCGCGCAGGTCGGCTTTTTTCATTCAACTAGCTTAATATGTCAAGTTACATTTTCATTTGAATCCTAAAATCTCAATTCATTAAGCTGCGAAGTATATCATCATCATCACCAAGATATAAATGTAATGTATGCATACAAGTCAGTAGTGCTGCGGGAGGATGACCATGAAAACTTGTGCCTGTTGGCCTGTTGTTTTGCGGCTTACAACTGTCAATAGTATACGTGAAGACGAAGAAGGCTACTCATTCATTAGGAATTGGAGTTGACCCCATAATAATTATCATTAAGTGAAGCGGTTTTTAAACACCTTCCTTCTTCCTTCAAATGAATTCTACATTGGGGGCCCAATTTTAAATATATTGTCCTGTCAGTTTGACCATATGGATGATGAAGATACTATGGAATATGAACACAAGGATGATAAAAGATGCCGTGGTCATGTTTTGATGTTTACTGTCCCGTGCTGCTGAGAATCTCTCAGATAAAAGGTAAATACACTAATCAGTGTTTAATGGTGCATGCATTAATGCAATAACAATGTTGCATGGAGGTATCGCTATCTCCGGCATGGTATCATCTTTTAATGTGTGGATCTTCTTTTACATGACAGAAGAAGACAAGCAGAGTTAAGAAGACACCATCATCATCACATAATGTACAAAAGATGTATAAAATCCTTTAATTCATGAAAGATTAAACCACCCATTGGATGGCGGATTTGGTATAGGTGTGAATAGTATATATTTATGGTTCCAAATTTAGTTGTGACATGAATTTGTACAAATTTTATGTGTGTTTGGCTTGTGATATCATATCATCTTGAAATTCAAAAGTGGTCATCTATAAACCGGAAATGGAATACAAAGTATTATCATAAATTTAATGCCGCATTTACATTCAATTTAATGTCACGTTTCTTTTTAAGATATTGTAATGCATGTATAAAATATATACCATGGATTCCCTGTAGTGGCTCTGCTCGTAAAAATTCCACTTGAGTAGAAAAAGAGATTCCTAGGTGATCCCTTACCTTGCTCAAAATAAGCAATATAAATATTTACCTGATTATTTGTATATGATGTGGTTTTTCTAAAGTGTGGGTCTCCATTATCAGATCAAATCGAGCAGGCAATAAAAAAATTGTATTGCAATTTTCTCACATCGTTAAATAAAAAATCAGGAAGTTTCTTTTTCTTTGTGGGTTACAATACCAATGATCTATTATACTTTATTGCCCGCCCTTAAAACTTGTGAAATTTACAACACAGTCTCATACAATTTATTATTATCATTGTCGTATTTTGGTCCGTTTCCGACATTTTGTGTCGTGTGGCCAATTTTGAAGGATTGAGTCCGTTGATTCTAGCGTCAAAATGTATACAGCATTTTGGGTACGGACGTTTTCTTTTGCTGTTTAACATACATACATTTATTTGTGTGTGGGTCACTCCGAAGTTGAATAGGACCATTTTCAATTTTCTATATTGCCATTATTATTATGCATTATTATTCTTCAATATTATTATTGAATTTTTTGTGCTTGCTAGCCAATACAAAAAGGTCGGTACGGTAGTCGGTATATACTCTTTCACCCAACACCCAAGTATTATGATTTTGATGAGAAACCTTGGAATTGTTTACGTCTCCTCCACATATTTACTACTTAAAACATCGCTCGCTTTTGCTATTTGTAAGATGTATTTGCTTTCCTACTTATTAAATGTTACATATAGATTATAGATACGGCAAGCATGATACCCGATAGGTTTCTATCGGACTTTATTAATCTTCTAGAAAATCTCGTTAGGTAATGACACACGCATTCTTATCTTCCCATCGTACACGAGTCTCAAAAAAACAAGAGCATCTCATAATAACAGTTTCAGTGGCACAAATGCATCTAATTTCCTTCTGTGCTGTAAAGACATAATCCTTATCTGATTTCAATAATTTAGAATGTCAATGACCGAAGACCTGAAATTTAAAACAAAATGTTAATGGAAATTCATTTTAAAACAGTCATTATTTAATGTAATTTGCAGTTAATGTCCAATACATTGACAAGTAAATTGAACACGACCTACATATTTCTGATTAATACACTACATTGCAGTGTCATTCGTTTTGTTTTAATTTATGTCTCAATATTTCATTTTTTATTTCCTGTTCAAGTAGACTGACGTAAGTTGTTATGGGAAAATGAAATTCCCATTCCATTTAGATTCAAGAAAATAAATAATAAATATTTATATCAACATTAAACATTATAATAATTAACGTGACATTAAATCCATGAAATTCGTACTAAAACATATTTCAATTCACGACAACGGCTATTTTATGACTTTCCCAAAACTTCTTTTGTAATGGGTTATGTAATAATGTAATGTGTGAAAAAGGTATTTTTTCATCTTGAAGGTTGAACCATGTTGATGTTGACACAAGGCAAGTTTTAACAGTAAAGGTCTGCTAAGAAGTCTTCTTTTTTCATTTAATAAATCGGATTAAAAATTTATGACAATGTTGTTGAATAGATTCATTAAATAGAGAAGCAGTACAAAGAAATGTGTGAGATGTGCTATGGATACCCAAATCCTGATTCTCTGAAAGCTTGCTTGCAAGAGTAAACCTTACATCCATGTCATACAAACATACACTGGAAATAAACACATCTCTGTAGTCCCACGGTTCAGGATTCTCTCCTCCGTAATACGACTAAACTAGAGCATTCTGCACAGGAGTAATGTGAACAAGATGATCATGCAGGTATTAGAATTTTTAAATCTTTAATGTATTCACTCAGCTCGCGTCGTGGACTAACCTTACCCAAGCAGAATAATATAAAATGTAAACTATGAACTATATGTAGTATATATGTTTGAATGAAGGATATATTATGCATTCTGTATTTACTACTTCTTGCTTGAATGCATTTATTTTCCTTCCTCTTTTCTGCTACCGGGGAAGTGTAAAAATGACATGTTTCTTTGCTCATTCGTCTCGTCTCGGCCGGCCCTCTCTAAGAAAAAGCTGAATTTATTATTGCATTTTATGATGTGTTCACTGAATATGTGTTCATGCTTGCTTACTAGAATAAAAAATAAGTAGAGCAGTATTTTTTTCATTGTAAGCTCATTCTTTTCCTTCATCTCCATCCTCATCTTCTGCAAAAAAGGACAACAATGGACAACGTCTGAAAGGTTTCTGCCTTACTCAATGCTTAAAATTTAAAGACTGAAATAGGAGTAGTGGTATAAAGTGAATGAGTGAGATCTTCAGACATAATAATATTTTCATCTCTTATGAATTGTGAATGAAGATGAAGTTGGGTGCATATAAAAAAAGACTGTGCGCACTCTCAAATATTTTTTTCTTATGTCTAAAAATGCAACTTCTTCTGTCTGCTTGTATATTGTATAATAATGTTACATCGTCTACGGTTCCCTTCTTCCTCATCTTATGAGCTCGTTTCATCATGTAAGCCAAACCCACTTTTGCTTCATAAAAAATCGTCTTTATTTTTGCATTCTTCAAGTTTACTGGCTACACATTAAACTGAATGATGATCTGAGAACAAATTTTTTATTTAAGATCGATGGAAATTTAAAATAAATATTCTATGACCATCCTCCAAAAATGTCCATTTGGGTTCCTTTTTTGATTACTGCACGCTTATGTTACAGTTCAACTGGAATGCTCTACATACAAATTCCCTGTAAATCCACATGTTTCTTTTTAAAGCGCTTAAATAGTTAGCTTATCTCTTCAAATTGACGCATAAATATAGATTATTTGGACAACTTATTCTGTAAAAAATTTCAGTTTGTGTTGCCAGGAAGCATTATTTTAAAATTTTACTTTGTTTAAATCCAAAGCTGCATTTTAAAACTGAAACTGTTTCATTTCAAGCGAACACGTACGATATGAGTACTCTTGAGCTCTTATGTTGCCCCTCTTCCAAAAAACCTTTTCTTTCTTCTTTCTCTTCGTTCGCTCCCAAAAATACTCATTCATTGGATACTCTTCTCTCGTTTAAAACAGATAATGTTTCTTTTTATATAAAAATCTTCTATGAACATTTTGAATGGACATTTAATGCTGCTTGCATTGCTACTAGGGAGATCCTCAACGGTCTCCTGGAAAACATTTCACATTTCATTCCGTTTCAAATCTGTATGGTCATTCAACTTGCAACAATATCCAAAATGCAATCGTCCCTTTTTTTCGAGTAGTTTTCTCAGTATACTGGCCTCTCAGGCAAAAAAAGAACGAGTCTTATTCCTTTGCTCCCGGTGTATATTTCACTCATTCATTTCATTATTATTATTCTTATTGTTACAGTAACGCAATTCCTTTCTTTTATCTTTTTTCGATTTTATCTTTCTGTTTTTGTAGCATTCTTTTCTCTTTCAAATGCATTGGCTGTTACAATAACAACAAGCACGAAAATAACAATAAATGTAACACCATTCCAATGTTTTACTGGTGATTTGGTTCAAGTATCTCTTTTTTTATCTATTTTTCCAAAGAAAAAGTAAATTTTTTCACCTTATAAACACCATCGCAGCGTACGGAAATCTCCAAAGTGAAGTGACGGCAATATAGAAAAAAATATATATGGATGCCCATGTCAGATAAAACGAAGGACCCTACCCGACCTACCAAATTTACGGTTGAAAAGGTGAATAAAGTAGACTTTTTCAAGACAGTTTTTAAACTCGACATCTTTTGTTTAACAATTTTTTTTGGCAAGAAATACTATCCCCGAACACCACCGGCATGCAATAACATTAATTATTTTTAAAGTCCCTTTTTACTGTATTCAATTAGTGGGCGATTAGGTAGATGCAAAAGGCCTTTTTTCACTTGAGGAATGAGACTGAGTATCATCTTTTGTTTGTTTAACAATAAAACAAAGAAAAAAAGAGCGTCCAGTCGTCCACTGCAAGCTGGGCAGTGGGCACTCTTTTGCTTCTGACAATGACTGGGTCCACACTTCTCACAGACAAAAATGTACAACAATTGTTATTTACGTACCTATTATGCTAATCAAGTTACCCCCGAATAATATAATGTATTTTATATTATTTTTTTTGTATGGAGGTTTATGCATGTATATTATGTGTATAGCACATTTGTCTTGTTTCAAAAAACAAATTTGAAGGGAAAGACAATAGAAACTTTTCACTTTTGTGATAATGAGACGTGTTGAAAAAGGGAATGGGGAACGAATCACCATAACTCATTTCTTCAAAGTAGTAAAAACGATGATGATGACGACGACTACGACGATTGAAACAAAAGTGTACCTGATGCCAAGAACAGTAACCAAGATGCTGAACTAATATCCATACAGTCATAACTCAAATTTTTTAGCTAAAAAACATACTCGCGCAAAACATCCATGACGAAGTACATGATATATTTACTAAATATACCTCATCATCATCATCATGGCTTGTAAAGATGAGTATGTATTTTTCGGTGATTATGTAGAGCCTCTCGAATTTTTCCTGAGGAGATTAGATCAGATCACCTTGTTTGCATACCTACATATAAAACACTGTAATATACATAATATGCACATAAATATGTGATGAAGTCAAGTTTGAAATAAAAAATTGTTCATCAGTTCCGCAGAATGTGCAAACGAGTAGCAATAATAAAAGTGTTAAAAAAAGATAAACTCGTAAAGGCAACCAGGCAGTTTTAGGACACAGACCTAGACCAACAACTAAAATAGCAGCAGCGGCAAGGCAAATGAGCAAGAAGAAAAAAAACAGTCACCGGTCACATAATCACCATTAAATCAACAATAAGAAGAATGAAATTCTCTCTCAAACTTTTCTGGACTCTCCAGACCAGAAGACCAGGTGTACTTGCACCTCAACTAAATACTACCACAATGAAAAAGTAATATATTCAGTTACCCGCAGCATAGCATCATCTCAGCATAGGTAATCATCATCATCATCTACTTCTTCAGTTGATCGTGCTGATGACGATGATAGGCCACATTTAAGAAAAAAGCTAGACAAAAACTGGTATTTGTTTTTTTTAGATTTTTCCCTCAACACGCGTGCATTTTCTCCTTTGATCTTGTTGGCCACCGATTTTTGATGAGTTTGACAGGTTAAATGAAAAATTGAATTATTATTAATAATAATTTGATGATGACGGCAAAAAAAGATACATAAATATTCGTAAAGTGTGTGTATGTTTGTGCTAAACCAAATGTTGAAAAAATTATCCATGAAAAAAAAGTTGCATTAAATCAAACAAAACATCCTTTGCTTGTCCATTGCTTAAACATAATATGTGAATGTAATCAGCACTATGCAAAATTAATAGATAACCAAACCAACTACATCACACGACAAAAAAAATCTATTAAAGAATACATACATCTTCTGTGCAACAAAAAAGGCAAGTTTTCTTTGATGTAGGTAGGCAGGTTTCTCTCTCTCACTCTTTCACCATGACAGACAATTGGTAATGAAATGTGATAAAGGAAGATGTGAGGGCCATTTTTCTTCTTCTCATTCATCCCCAACTGTGTATATTTTTTATTCTTCGTGTTTTCTTTGATGGCAATTCTTGCAGCTTTTAAATTTGACATTTTTACATGTTTCCCAGTAATGATTATTATTGTGATTAGCAAGGTATCTTATCCACCACCACCACGGGCACAAAGGGAGAGAATGCGAAATTTTTTCATGTTTTATGCTGCCCCTTGGCTTTTTTCACTGGTTGTTAACCATTTTGTTTTGATGAAATGATGCATTTTTGCCATAAAACAAATTATAACTTTTTGTTGTAGTAGTAATTTGATCCTTGTTAAAAATATTTATCTGAAGAAGAAGATGATGATGATGAAAACGGGTGTGTGTGTTCTATTTGTACATTATATATTTTTTATGTTATTTATGTAACTATTTATGCATGCATATTTTCTCATCAAACAGGAGCGCGACAAGACAGTAACATGCGTCAATTTGTTTGCAGTTGCTGGTTATTTCGTGCTTCTTTTACTGCTACTGCTTTATGCTCTTTTACTAATTTCTTTTCACTGATACTTGATTATAATATGCAAACAATGTCTACCCACCAACAAGGAGGCACATGCCATTTTTCAGAGAAGTCAAGTAAGAAGTACCTAAACAAAATGCAATAACAGACATAAAGGCAAAAAAAAGTGTTTCTTAACGAACAGTCTTGTTTATCCAACAAACAAATTATTATGCGAGAGGATACAAATTTACCCGTATTATTTGACTTGATGTTCTATCCGTCCAAATAATCCAGCAGAGGCAGACAATAAGATTACACACATCCAAACACAAAAGAATTGATGATAATTATTAACAAATTTTATGTACACAATGCTGAGTTGAGTAGGTTTTTTCTCTCGATAAATCATTAGTGTGCACAAGTGAAAGTGTTTCATTTGGCATTTTCATGTAAGCTTAAATTTTTACTGTGCAGGATTTATTCTACCTACAAAGGAGAATATTTTTGGGGAAATTGATTGAAAACAGGTAGAGTGGGGGGAAAATATAAACAGATAACAGATATTTGCTTTTAAAAATAATGCAAAACTGTAAAATATTTTTTATTTCAGTATTATTGTCAATTATGTGCATTTGTGTATCTTTTTCCATATACATATTTTAAGCTTACTATTTTGTTGACCTTTACGCTAAGACGACTCAATAGTTTACCAAAAAGAAACTACTAATAGGATATTGAGCGGTTTATTAGGACCACACACACTAAAGAAGGAACCACGCCAAAGAATAGTATTGAACGCTTTAATTGAAACTTGCTTAAAAATACATTCGATTTGCTGATTTGTTTTGGGACTGTCTGTCACGCTTCTATAATTTTTATAGGTCAGTGATTCCAGTACAAAAAGCAATAATTGCAAAGAAATTTACTAAAACTGCTGCTGTTGTAGCATTGAAAGAATCGTTCAATGAAAGTATATTATTATTCGTTTGTATACATTGTTTGTAGGAGTAAGTAGTCAAAAAATTAGTGATGCACTTAGGTGGTCAGATTTAATAAGAAAGAGGCCAAGTTTACAAATACAATTGATTGTAATAATGAGAATTGTCATCAATGAAAATGGTAGCACTTTTGAGCTCAACTCTTTCATTCATTTGAACAAAAAGTTGATTTGTAGTGAAATTAGTTTATCAATGGGCTGAACTGAACACGCTTCCAAAATAGTCTACATACAAGATTGAAATATCATTATGATTATTATTAAGTCTTCCAGGTTTTCCCACAGGATTCTCGTGTACCTTCTATCTCCTTCACTTCATCATCATCTTGACACACAAGTTGTTCTTAGGAAAAGTCAACAAGTCGAAAAAAAGTCAACAATGTTTGTAAAGTTGATCAGATACTGAGTGTATGTGCAACTGCAACAATAGTCAGATATTCGACGTACTCCATCATGTTCATTTTTATTTTCAGGCATATGAATTTTGTGAACCTTTGCGTACATATTATGTAAAATGTATGTCCTAACTAAGCTATAGTTACCCGAGTCTGAAGTTCTGAAGTCTGAACTGAAAGGTGAGTTGGATTTATGAATGTTTGTATCTTGCACCGTCATCCTATTTTTGACACAGAATGAACAACTGCTTTCTATACTTCTCTCTCTATTATACTGTTTTCTTATGCGACAGTTGTGCATTGTTGCAGGTATTGTTATTTATTGTTCAAGTACTTCAGTCTTGAATAGTACAGTGCTTATTTTTCAAGTGCCTCTCCCTCTTGGTTGAGAACACAGAAGAATGCACTGATTGTCAATGCTTGAATAGTGTTTCGCGATAACAAACATTTCTCCAGTTTTTGGCAGCAAAGTGCTTACTTTGTCATATAATATCCATATAAGTTTTCTTGAGGATTCAAATGGTTGCAAATATTTATTGGCTCAAGGCATCCAGCTTGCATGTTATACAAAAAATCACAAATATTTCTGCGACTATGTGATGTGCATACCCGATTAATATCAATAGACAGGCCGTTAAATAAATTGGAACACAAATGAAAGCTGATTTAAAACAAATAATTTTATTTGCATCTGTTTGTGTTCTCTAGCTCCTAATTACTGTAAAAATGTACATTTTTAATTAAAAAGGTGGCATTATCAACACCACTGCACCACACTGCACTGGCCGAATTACCCAAAGATAATTATCCTCGTGAAAAAATATGTAAACGAATTCAGACTTTTGTATATAGTTACTTCTCTGGCATTTCACTTTTGACTCCCAGTAGTTGGATAGAAAGTTTGTATGTATAAATTAACACGCAGCTTTGATGTTGTTCTTTGTAAGTAGATAGATCATCTTGAAATAAAAATCAATAAAATCATTTCTACTACTTCAGCATAAGAGCTTCTAAAGAAGTATTTAGCGGTTAAACCCATTCAGAGATAATTTAGTTGATCAAATCTTGTTTTTGTAATTTGAATACTAAATGAGAGGTCTTGAAAACAAGACAACCCTAAAAAGTGTAGTAGACTGTCTGCACTGCACACCACATCATCGTCCTGAGAGGGAGAATCTTAAACGATTAAAAAAGGGTGATAAATACCCTAGTAAAAAAATTGAAACAAATAGTTAGGTCTAAAGGGTAACCATAATAATTATCTTAATTTGCTTATATATTACTACCATTTAGCGATATTAATTACACCAAAAATTGGATAGGGCAATGGAATTGGCTACATAACACTCAATCTGCATACATTACAATGAATTTCATATATATTTTTTCCCATTGTTGCATCTTGCGTCGCATTTTTTTGGGTCAATTGTTAACCGATTTCTCTTAAACAAATTCCACGACGATGCAGCTTTCCCATCTCGGGTTTGCCATCTTTTTTCTTCCATGTCACATCCACCAGAAAAAGAGTTGAGCAGATGGAAATGTTAATTTTTGTTAAGCAAATATGTATAATATTTTTGTCTCATCATCCATTTTTCACGCAAAGTCCAGGTGGAAACTGTTCACCTTTTTGCCTTGAACAAGGCCAAAAAATGACAAAAAAAATCAACACACATATATTATTATCATCTTCATCTGTCTCATAAGAACAAACATTGTAATATCTATACTTTATTTTACGAAAGGAAAAGGGTACATTTTTAAGTAAAGCAATTCAATCCAATCATAAGAGTAAGTATTTGTGTATGTAATCTCATACCAGTAGTAACTTAAATCAATATTGGGGAAAATCCTTCATACTTATTATGCATACATCATTTTTCAACCCTTTTACTATCATCATCATCATCATCATCTGTCTCATACAGCTTTACTTATTTCCCTCAAAAAAAATTGGAAGACTTTCTGATCCAAAACGAAAAAAAAGTATGGAGTAGTTGAAAAAGTATACTTTGTTTGCATAAAAGTGAGTGAACAAACACAAAAAAAAGAATAGAAAAAATGCGGATCAAGAGAGTGGAAGTGTGTACATGGCAATCACGGCGATCCAGTACCGTCCCATGGAAGAAAAAAAATAGTGAAGATTTTTTTTTCAGAAGAAGAAGCAGGTCAACCCTTTACTTCGCTTCGTCATATTTTTCAGATTTGAATTTCATATACACTTCCTTTTTGTTGCAGTTGTTGTTTGCTGTACTTATACATGTATGAATGGTTATGACAGGATGAAATTGTTTCGTTTCATCTTCTTCCGAAGCCCATTATTCTTATTACTTACTTTCCTTCCAAAACCACCACGGCACCGGCACCGGTACAACTCTTTTGCCGGTACGATATGATTTTTTTCTTGGCTTTATTCCCCGTACTTGATTGCTGCCAAATCGACTCTTTTTTTCTTGAGAATATGATAATGAGCTTATATTTTTCTCTCCTCCTCTTTAAACTTTACACTATTCAATTGTTCCTCAGTTCATATACCTTATTACAGTAAAGTATCAAGAAAAACAAGAAAGATTTAAGAAAAAAATCAGCTTGTGCCATCCTAGTAATCGTAATCATTGTCATAATCATCATCATCATGTTACATAACAAGGTGGTAGTTTTGCCAGGAAGGAAAGGTGTTGCGTATGAGTGAATAAGATGAGCGCTTTGTCTCTCTGAGAGACGCTTTTGATTTGTACCTACAACACCGTTTTTTCTTTAACAATCACAGCTTGTGTAAAAGAAGTAAGCAATCAAGTAAGTTGATTTTCCTTAACCGCAAAAAATACTAAAAAGGGTCCAAAGTTCTTGTTCTCAGTTGTTTTGTTCACATTTTTACTTTCTTGTACACGACGGTAATAATGTTGTCGAATGTGGTAGAATATTATGATGAGTTCATTCACGTGTGACATATCACACTTTCCTCTCTGTCAGTCAGCAGAGTGTAGCACGCTCTCAACTCTTTAGTTCGGTTGCAACTAAAGTTTCTTTTAAATCTTCTTCGCGGGGTTATGTTATGTACACTTAAAAATGATTATCAATAATTTTTACTAACCAACCAAGCTCCAAAACCTCAAAGTACTCAAAGGGTTTTTGGTCAAGGTCGTAAAAACCATTTTTTTACAAACAATAAAACCAAACAAGCTGCTATTACGCTTCATTTTTTCTCAAGTTGGTAGGTCTCATTTATACTCTTTCAAATCTGAGAAAAGCAAAAAAAAGAAAAAACATCCAAATTTCTCTTTTGATTTTTAATACTTCGAAAAAAAAAACCAAGTGCACACGTGACAAAATGACACATGTATACCTATGCCGTCTGCAGCATCCACCAGTTTTTTCAATACCGATTTAATTACTTTATTAAGCCCATTTTCTTCCTTGTTTTTTCATATTACCGTATCTCAAATTACATTACATGATTTGCGTCAGTAATTGGGTTTTATTATCCAAGATATTTCTTTAATTACGATAAGCTTGCACTTATTGTTCTCATTAGTTAGTAGACAAGACACCAGAAAGGTCAAGGCGTTTGACACGACATGCACATATTTTTTAAATGTATCCGAAAAATGCATCAGCACAAGTTGCAAGTAAAGTGGATTAGAATTCCAGTATAATTTATACTTCTACACATTCTTTGCTCAAAAAAGTTGCATATGTAACATATTACATTATACATGTACACATTGTACTGCATTAGTAAAAGAAGCGCACTGCATTTGGCATTTAACAAGCTTCAACAAAAACACAACAGGTTCAGGTCATAAGCTCATCCATAATCAGTCGCAGCTGCATCCGGTCCGGTCGGTTGGTCGTGGTGATGGTAATGCTGTTGACGAAGGCGAAATTGCTCTTGTTTTGCTTCTTTAAGTAAAATGGTAGGAGAAGAAGCGTCATCGTCGTCATCATAGCCGTCGTCGTATTGCAATATTAAAATGCAAGTGTAGCCGGTGCTGCTGCTGGTCTTGGTAGCTCTAAAGGTTAAGCCCACAACTACTGATTTGACTACCTAAAAAAAGATTTCCTCCTTTGCAGACTGTTGGTATGCCATAGGGATTCAGTGTAGGAAGCATCCTGACTCCTGTCCTCTGACTGAGTTTAGTTATTCGTTTTTATTGCCATTCCTGGCTGACTGAGATTCAGAATATTTAGCATAAGTAAATTGCAATTCACCTTTGCGCCGTAAAAGAAAAAAAACCCTGCTCAGCTCATTTAGCAAGGATTGATTTTAACTAACTACTTAAATCTCATCTAATTCTGTCGGCTCCACTTGCCACTTGCTCGTAGTAAAAAAAACATATATTCTTTCTACCGGTTGAGATATATTTAAGAATAATGAGACTAACTGAGTGTGAGACTCCTCAGTTTTCGTTTGCAACTCATAAATTTACCTTGAGACAAACTACAAAAATGAATGATGTCATCAGACATGCAATGCAAGAGAGAGCAATCGGTCGGTGGTAGTTTGGCTGATAATGGTAACGAACGCTACTACGCTTACTCTCTTCATTTTGCACGTACAAAAATACCTAATCATTCAATGATTTCTCTGAATTCCCATCCATCTGAAAAAAAATTACAAAGATGTTATGTGCAGATATACATAATCTACAACAACAACAGCAGCTGCCTTCGCATTTTTTTTTGGGCTTGGACTTTTGAGTTTAAGTAAAAAAGATAATAGTTATGATTTTTATGTATCAAAAGTTCGAGGTGCATCATTATTCCTGTCTATGCAACAGAGAGAGGGACATTATTTTGATCTGAGAAATAATACTACGAGAAATATCCATCAAAATGTTTTGCCTTTTATTGTTGCTCTGTTTGTATGATGATGACTAGTCTATTCCATTTTATTAAACTATCTATTAACTTTCATTACCATTGTTATCAAGTATACATGGATGTTATAACAGTGGTTCAATGTGTTTTCTTTTCTTCCATCATATTTCGTTGTGAAGAATTCACAATCACAATCAAGTACAATACTTTTTCATAGGGTTTTTGCATGAAAAATAAAATGCCTCTGCACAAAAATACAACAATAACAATCAGTTACTCATGTTGTGTGTTTGTGGTGGTGTTTGCGTTTGGATTATTATGGTATCCGTATGACTAACAGAAAGTGGCAGGCAGGCAGAAGCCAAGCCATCCTGAAATTTCTTGGAAGCACCTGCTCCTTTGCAACAAGTGTGAGTAATAATCTTCTTGTTTTGTTGGTGGTAGTATGGTGCAAGGATTTTTGCTTTGCATTTTCATACTTTTTTCGGAAAAAAATGACTTGACTTGACTTTCTTATTTATATTATTACGACGATGGGGATGATCATCATGATGATGAATAAAAAGCTTTCAACCATGTCAGCATCATTGACACTCTGTGTTTTGAGAAACCGGTTTCGTGGGAATTATTTTTATAAAATTCCCTGCTCGTTGGTCCTTAGATGAATGAGTGCGTGCTGTTATGATGCTACTGCCACTGGCTCTTGCGTTATATGATCATGATCACTGACTGACTGATGGCGGCGGTGGTGATGGTGGTGGTTATCTAACTACCACTATTTTTGTGTATATTATCTCCAACAATGGTGTAATTGCTTTGTTGGATTTTGAATTTAAGTATGTGTGTGTGTGTGTGTGTATTTAAGGTGTCCTCCTGTTGCTCCTGCACAAACTGAAACAGGGAAGTTATTAAATTAAAACGAACAGGTACTTTTGCAGCGAAGAGCGCTGCTGCTGGTACTGATGCGTATGCATTTATTGTTATTTGTCAGAAAGTCAAAAAGATTGGATGTCTCAAAAAATGTGTACTGAGGCTACGACGGGCAGCGCCGGGTGTACAATAATAATCAGGAGAAGAAAATTTAATGGATGAAAACAAAGAATCAAGTCAGGGCAAGTTTTTTTCTTTGCTTTTTCAGCTGTTGCAGTACATTTCCGGTTTAGTAAAATAGCAAAACTTACAAAGAATGATAATTACATGCATACATATATTTCTGCGATTGTATCGTTTTTAGTTTATATTGCTTTGAATTTGCAAATATGAAGGGGACTTGGTGGAGAGGGAGTATTACTGTTTTTAGATGGATTATGAATAGCAAAAAATCATATATGTATTTACTGAGGACGATGGTCCGATGATGCAGATGTTGATTTTTTCAGGATAAAATTGAGGGAAATAATAAAAAAGTTTACTTATTCCAGTCAGGTTGTAGGTTCGTTAATGGATTTCCTCTTTATAAAGTTGTGAAAATGTTGTCTAGCATGTCTACTTAATTACAAATATCATTTTTAAATCGCAACAAATTTATTATTAGCTTTTCATGTTTTAATTTTTTTAAACCAGACCAAAGGTACTACTTTTTTAGTTTGGCAATCATGTAGTAAAATTTAAAGTTTTCATTTAAAAAATTCCCTTAGATTAAACGGACTCCTCGTGGTCTTCTTTTCCGATCATATACTTACTTTTACTAAATCTGAAAACCCCAAAATATTCCAATTTTTTGTCATGTGGTTGTCATATGGGCTATGCGCACTTTTTCCCTTCATTTCCAGCAGTAGATAGGCACACACATGGACACATGTCCTTATGTTTTGTTCAAGGTCACTTTGTAGTAATATCTCAATGTGTACTTTAATGTGTCCTCTTTTTCTTCATTTCATTTTCTTATGTTTGTCTGGCAAGAGTGGTGGTGGGGGTAATGTGTGCACTTTTTTCAAAGTTGAGCAGGCTCTCTTCTCCCACAAGTCAGTCCAGACCTTCCAAAGGTGGTTTCTGTTGAAGCATCCCTTGTTTTAACGAATAAAGTGCATTACAAGAAAATGAAAATGACATGCGATATTCTTATTTATATTTATTTAGCTCTAAAATACTTTTTATTTTATTTTGAGTGATGACCGAATCGGGGTCATGTCATAATAATATTACTGTATACATACCTTCATGGAATATTATACAAGTATTTTCATTTAATATGTGTACTTTTGACATTGCATATGACAGATGCTTAATAAATCCTAATGCTGTTTTACCATCTGTCAGAATGACCATTTCTACAACATTTTACCTTTCCAAAAAAAGAATGCATAGATACCATTTGTTTTAACATGATTAAAATACTTAAGCACATCGACTATCTGTGATTAAATTAGTTATGCGTGTCATGAATGACAAGAATGAATCAAATAATTTTGTTGTGTAATCTTAATTTAATAAACAAACGAGATGAATTCAACTAAATGTTAACCTGCCTGCCTTCTTTAATTTTTACATTACCCAGAAAAGACAAATTATCACATTTTATACTAATTTATACTGATGTCGGTCCCTGTAAATGATATTTTTTAAGCTAATTACTTTGTAAAACATGCAATTAAAATGGAATACTTGTCACTTTTCCCTTTCAATTTGCCTGACATTTGGCAAAAAAGAGTAGCTTCAACTACATTTTGTTCAGAAAAAACGAGACGAGGGAAATAATTAGGCAGACAAGTAGTTAGAATTCATTGGATTGATAGCAGCTAGCAACAACATGTGTAGTAGGTACCTAAGGTTGAATCTCAATCACTACTCATTTTACGCTAGATGTTACAATTAAAGGTGATTATTGCCAATTTTGCCAACATTCTGACATTCATGGGTCTCGTTTGCATGCAGCAGTAGACAAAAAGGTCTGTTGTTTCTCCCTTTCGGCTGGTCCTGTCCGCATCATCGTCCCAGACCTTTTTACAGACAACTGACGTAAGGATTGGGATTGGGATCATAGTGAAATGACACCACAAGGCGTACCAAGTCTTTTGACTGTGCTTCCACCGGCAGATCATCATCTTCTTCAGAAGACACCAACTTTTTACACCATGAAATGAAGTGCAGGTAAAGTGGTCGTCTGCCAAACCCATTCCTAAAAGACCCTATTATAAACACAGCTACTTGTTTACTTGTTTAAGTTGATTTTTTTTTGCAAAAAAATTATTTCATTGCATAAGATAAGACTTAGGCATTATTATTACCTTTCTCTTTTGCTCACTGTGTTATCATCTTGTCCAATAAGTGTTTAAATGCTTGCATATTTATATTCAATTACATACTTGATCTATTCTAGACTATAAACGGATAGCAAGTTTCTTTGGTTCATTTTAATAGAAAAATGACCTGGAAAAGTGTTGGGTACAAAGCAATTTTTATAATCAAATTAAATACGTCATATGAAAAAAAAACTTGTTCCCTACTCATTTTCAATTTTTCAACGTTGCCTAAAAGAGAAAATCATACCGCAGTGATCTAAATAACTGATTCATTAATAATAATTTCCAGTATTTTGGTAACATCAGGTATGATTTGATTACACACTTTGTCTGTTATTTAGCAGAGTATTATCCAAGCACCTTATTAATTAATCATAGGCTTCTGTCTAGACTAAGGCGACAGATCATCAACAACGTTGTCTTCCTTTTCTTTTCACACAAAAATTATTAAAATATATTGGAAATCAACAATGCAGCAAAAACACCTTGCAAATAATAAGCAGTTGCATTTTACTCAATCTTTCATACTTTTACTGATCCA
Source organism: Entomobrya multifasciata (assembly GCA_034693345.1). Lineage (NCBI taxonomy): Eukaryota > Metazoa > Arthropoda > Collembola > Entomobryomorpha > Entomobryidae > Entomobrya > Entomobrya multifasciata. The sequence goes on along the minus strand of JAQFXM010000454.1, from coordinate 21,521 downwards.
GACTGTAAATGTCAATTGTTGCAAAAGAGGCTCATCATAATTTCATACTTTGCATTGTCCAGACAATCGATCGCGTGTACACTTTGAACGCACCTTTCAATTCTTACATGAAATCATTTTTTAATAGAAAGGATAAATATTGGACTTACTTAATTTAATCATAATTTGAATAAAAATATAAGAATTTGTTTTCTTTCTCTTCATGCTCAACTCGTATTCATCCTATTTTAAATTTTAAGAGATATTGGGTCCACATTTGGCTAAATTATCACTTTTAGTTTAGAATCAAGCTGTAATTACTTGACTAGATAGATACATTATCAGTGAAAGATTCTTAAATTGAATTCTTCAGCGTGTGGAACTTTATTGTACTCCTTTCGTCGACTGTCATTACAATTTTACCCAATATCCTAATTATATCACCATGCATGCATCCACACATGCAAGCCTCAAGGAAATATTATGTACCTATTTAGTACCATTTCTTTTGTAATTACAACTATTAATTTAACTACACAAATGCCTTGGGTGATTAATTCAGCTAGCTGATCTGATAAATATTCAAGATTAATTCAAGAAAAAATAAGAGTGATACATTTTTAAAGATAAGCTGTCTAATTTCCATTTTCTACGACTTAATTTTAACCATTTTGTTTTTTCAAATAATATTACACTATTTTTATTTAAAAAATAGTCTTTGGTTTAATTATAAACGGCCTTTGTGAAAGTCAAGGTCTCTTAAAAGTTTTAAAATGTTGATATCAACATGCATGAAGTTTTTTGTATGTGTTAAAAACAAAGTAATTAGTCTACTAAAATTTGATAAAAATACATGTTTTTTCAAAAGCATTTACATACATGTACTCTGTCTAACTATTTTTTCGAATCTTTGACATTTCAAACTAGAAACGAGTCAAAGATTACATGCTAATTTTGAATCTCGGACGGCAAAAGAAAAAATTGGTGCATGTCTTTAGATGAATTTAAGAAATCCGACGAAAAGGTGATATCAAATTATTGGTTTCAAGCTTCAAGTATTATTCAAAAACATAATAGGAGGTGACATGCAAGATCGCATGATGTTGCATATCTTGCTATATATTGTACGTTTCCCTGTAAACTTTTACAATGATCACTTATTAGACTTCTTGGGTTGGTCTGTCTGTCGGGAGGGAAGGAATGGACAAAAATGGAAGAATTAGGCCACCTGGATAATAACAATTATGTATTCTCTCCTCTTTATTTTTTTGCAAAATTAGCACAGAAAAATGAAACTGTTTTAGAGTATAAACTTTTTTTTGATATATTATTTATCTCTGATTTTCTAAGCAAAAATTAAAAACTCGTTTTTGTCAAGATGTAATAGTTTCAACCGTATTTTGTTCGGACGATTGACTTAGAAAAAGAAAAGGGTCAGACAGAAAATTTGTGCTACCGGCACATTTTTTTTCCGAAAAAGAGTAAAATATAAGTTGTTTGTATCAAAGTTGAAAATAATGAAATGTCTTGAAGATTATTAAGACCGAAAGAAAACTAAATCATGGATATTATACAACGCTACCTAAAAAAATGGGGGATCATGATCACATACATCGACCAAGTTAATCACTTTAAGTTTATATTTCAGAAACCAAGTCAAAGAGGCTGTGCCCAAGTTGTAATGAAAGTTAAAATGTTGTAATGTAAAAGGGTATTTATTTATTTATTTGTATGCATCGGCTTGCTACACGGTGACTTATTTATCTCATTTCCGCCAACCCTTTTTCCTTTTACTTGATTTGGTTGTTTTTTGAAGCCTTCAAAAGGGTAGACTACTTTTTAATTGGGTAAATTTAAACTTATGAGTTCGTCTACCCTTGTCCCTACAAACTACTCCTTCTGATGATCAGATGGAACTTCCAAAATGTATAATATATTGTTAAACTTTTTAATCTTCCAGAATTCTGGAAAAAAAATTTGTTAGCCATGCATATTGTGCTGTCTAAAATGGATAAAGAGTGTGTTTAAAATTGTACTAAAATACAGAACATAATAATATGTTTGGGTCAATTACACTTTCCATAATGTTCAACATCTGGTGCTGTCCATATGAATATTAAAAAATTCATATTAATTTTTTAAACCCGAGAAAGTAGAATTTTTCTCTCAATCATTCCACACACCACACCATATATTTTTTCAACAACTCGCTTAAAACAAAATACAGTTTAAAAGAATCAGTTCTGCTTTGTCATTTTACTACAAAAAAAAAACAATTCAAAGATAAATGGAAAGTTGGTGGAGGAGACAGAAGCGGTTTATTTCATACGGTGAATCCCTAATAACTATACTTCCTGTCAATGCCTTGTTGTTTTCGGTAGGACTTCATGATTCATGAAATTACTCTTCTGTGGCTGTCTTGGCTTGACAAAAAATGGTGATTTTTGATCCGATCATGTTTGCACAAGCTTAATCTATAAAAAGCTCTGTGCTACCACCATACATACATTTATATAATGTCGCATTGTTTTGGTTTTTTTCACGTATATCGTTTTATATGCCTCGGTTAATAAAACACGAAAAAAGTGCATTTATTTCTATTATCATCATTATTATCCAACAAAGCAATGTAATATTATGTAATGCACTGCTCATCTTCTTATTATCCTCGGCAAACCAGGAGCATAGCATGATACACACTTTTTAAATAGATTTTCATACCAGATTATCTCTCTACATGTTTGTAAACCCTCTTCATTTTTACGTAAAATCAAAAAGGATGTTGCTCGTTTTGTATGTATACCTAAAAAAAGAGTAAATACATTCGTATGCACAATGCAATGCACTTCACTCTAATTTTCTTGGTTTCAACTTTTTTTCTCTGACTGATGATTTTTCTTCATCTTCTTCATGGTTCATGAACTTGGTTGGCTTTTTGGATAAAATGGAAGCAAGGAGACTCTCGCTTCTACTCTACCTATTTGTGTACAAATATAAATTCGCCATCATGCTCAGTTAGATAATAATATTATAATATTTTTTTATTCTGACGAACGTTTCTAAACGTAAAGCTTCATCAAATCAGTAGCAGCAGCAGCACGCCAAAAGTTGAACTCGTTGTCAGTGTCTGCAAGGCTTGTGTCTACAACGACGAATGTCGACGATTATGCCTAGATACAAGATTTTTTTGTGCAAAAAATACTCAATCATCACCGCACTAACCAAACCACTTGCTCAATCTATCTGCAGTTAGATAGTTTTTTAAAACATTCACCTATTAGATAAGCAGACTCTTTTTTTCTTGTTTAAATTTTGATTACGAAATAAGTAGTGTAGTGTCAATGATTCATACTCCATCATCTCTTTTGCTTCGTTGCATGATATTTCCCTTACGCCTCATTTCTGACCAATTCCCTGAAATCCTCTTCTACTCATTTATGTCCTGAATGTCTTTCATGATAATAAAATGTACTCTTGATTATGGCAATGATTTACAATAAAACAACCAAGTTTACACAGAAAAGCGAGCAGCTGTTTATTCACTACTCGTTATTGTCTAAAACCAAAATCCATCCATATCCACCTCCACTTTGCTTTGCAATATGAAGTACACAGGCGTGCACGCAATAAAATACGATGTAAGTAAAAAACACACACACATATCTTCATACTCTACAACTTCTGTTATGCTGTAAAACATACATTGACATTTCTTCTTTTTTTAAATAAGAGAAAGAAAGAAAAGAGAATGATGATGATCATGCAATGAGCACTGAACAGCAGAATAAAAGCTTTCAAAAGACAAGATTACGCAGAATATAAGAAGAAGAAGTAGAGTCAAGGGAATAATCTCTCTTCTCCTATTTTACCACTAATGCATCATGTTTTCCAAGAGGTTTTCATTGTTTTCCTTCTTTTCAGCAAAATAATAATGGATCCTTGTCTGCCTTTGTCTGTTGTTATGTAATGTGTGTACTTGTGCTTTATGCAGTATCTGCTCCGCTGTGAGCACATTATGGTTATCATCATCATCACCACCATCATTTCCTTTGCGTTTTTATATGTGTGCATTATTCAGAGAGTATTCCATCAGAATTTTTTTATCCGACTACAGAGCAGGCAGCCTATTTTCTCAAAAAAATCTTAAGTAGTAGAGTACGCACGCATTTAAAACTTTTGGATAAGATGAAAATGGTCCTTTTAAATAATCGCCCGTGTGTTCAAGTAGCATACTTCATTGTTTCATTTTTGTCTTGCTGTGAAACTCGCTAGGTGTGATGGCATTGTCGGATAAATAAAACAGTGGAACTTTGCTGACAAAGGAGAGAGACTGATGGACAGTAAAAACGGAGACAAAAATGTAAATGAATGTGTGGCACAAGTACCACCATCATAAAGCAAAGCTCTGACATAAAAGAGCACAAGTTAAATAATATATTGCGGAACTGGTTGTTATATAATGCATTGTACTTTTTCTCCTACCTGATGGTCTCTTGCTTGTACTTGTGAGCCAATTGACAATATTTTTTTTACTTTCAACTTTACTTTTTGGCCCTTGCCATTCGGCATTCTCACTCATCCTGATCATCAGCAGCAGGGTAATAATGGATGTCCAGTGGTGAGGATGACTGAAATCATCCGGCCCTTTTGCTTGTGTTTCTGGATCGTTCACAATCAGGTAGATAGACAAGCAGAGAGAGTATATATCAGAATAATGTAAAAGGGAGGAAGACTTTGGTTTTGTCCAGGAATGTATACACAAGAAAAAGCATTTGTGATAATAATAAAAAGCATTCAATTCTCTTTTGCATTAACATTACATTGTCAGTGAACTGGACGTACTATTTAAAAGTCGGAATACCTCTTGCAAGTCCCATACACTCACAATCAACAAAGAATGGAAGAGTGCTGACTGACTGAATCGAAAATGAAAATAAAAGGACTCTGTTGGATATCCACTTTGTGTTTGGACACAGGAAGAGAACTTGTCCAAAAAACTACGAAGAAAGAAGTTATATAAGTGTGAGAAGAACTCATTGAAAAGTGAGTGCCGTTTTTTATTATACTCCCGAATAAGTTAAAATACATCAAAGTCATTTCAGTGTCAGCGTTAACTCAGCTCAGCATAATAATGGCGCTGAAACAACAAAGTTTATATGAAATTATTACATGTAAAGTAATCAGCATCACTGACATTTATGCTTTTACACATAATATGCATACATATTAAATGTGTGTGTTCAGGTATGCCCCTTTGAAGTCCCTCGCAACATTTCAACCAACTCACTCTCTTTTTACGCTTTGAGAAACTTACCCGATAAATAAATCCCGAATACACGGTCGAATTGACATTTACACACACATATGGAAATAAAAATATCCACACTGAAGTTACAAAATGAAATGTGTGTCAGTCAAATAGAAAAGTTATGGAAAATGTAAGTTGTATGATATGATGATGATGGAACCACCGTACCTTATGCGACTATGCTTGTGTGTATAATAAGTGTACTGGATAAAAATATTCTGTACTGTCAACTGTGCATGTATGTATATTATAAAAGGTTTTTAGAAAAATACGCGTGTTTAGTATGATGGGAAGATGAACAGAACTCTCGGGCTATATGCCATGCCATGCCATACCATTTTCATAAGACCAGGACCAGGACCAAGTCAAGGCACGCGTGTAAATCCTCTATCGAGTCGCGTGGGCATCTAGGAAAAGACGGGGAATGGAGAAGGGAAAAAAGAGAGGCATTCCCTTACAAAAAAAACTAAACAAGGAGCAGAAGCAGACGGGAGAAAACCATGCACAGTCATTCTCATAATCATCATCGTCATGACGTGGTCGTCACCGTTCTCCACACACAGCATAGTCATGTTGCGCTCTTCTCTCTGCGCTGCTGCGGTACTTTTTTTGCTTCCTTTGTGGACTACACATAAAAGCGAGTGAGTGTGCTTTGTAATTTCATGTTTACGAAGAAGCAGGGAAGTGGAATGAGCCATTGAACTACCCTATCTCAAGGCATCACTTTTCATCCCTTAGAACATGTTTCTAATGGAAAAATTATCCTGTATATAGGGTTGTTGTAAAGAAGGTATAAAAATGCATACCTACATATATACTATACATGTATAATGTATTAATGGTAAATAACTTCCCGTAAATTTTAATAGCCCAACTCAAAGTGGGTTTATGAAAAATGATCGTTGTTGCTATTTTTGTCGTTTGGTCTTATTGTCTTCTTTGAAACAAAGGGAGCCAAGTTAGCAATAAAACTGAATACCGAAGTATGAATATGAACATGTGTTTATTTTTTGAAACTTTAAAGTGCGATTAAAACTGTTATATGATGCAATTTTTATATATACATATATTTGCAAAATATGCCTGACATACATTTTGAACACATGAAATATTCTTTTTTTACTGTCAGTGGAGAAACGGTCCATTTTAAGCAAAGCCTTTCAACTTGAATAGTGTGAGTGCAAACATTTTTTTTAAATGGCTTAATTCTTACTACCCTTTCTGTGTACATAGTATGTGTACAGTAGAGCATAAATTATAAACAAACATATTCGCTTTTTGCTGTCAGCCAGCTTGGCCTAAGCTTGGCCTGAGTCCTCTCCTCTTACATGATTTTTATTATTTGCTTACCTGTCTGCCTCCAAAAAATTCTAATATCTCAGTTTTGATCATATCAGCAAACTATAAAAACCAGCAGAATTGGAAGCAAAGCCACGGCCACGTCAAAACCAAAACGTTGAAATAAAAGAAAGAGCAATTATTACTGCGTTGTTGCACTACGCGCTCATAATACACAATAAAACCATAATGTAATGCAATCATGTTTTATCCCCTCTCCTATTCCCCATCTCATTCTTTTTATCCAGTTCTCTCGCAACTAACTTTACCAGCCAGTTCATTTCAGCTGTATTATTATCATTATCATTACTTATATCTCTTTCTGCATCCTTTACAATGCAAAAGCTTTAGTGCAAAGCGTAAGGTAAGAAAATAGCAACACATACATACAACGTATAAAAATGAACTCAAACTCAACTGCTCAAGCGACTCACAATCAAAACTCAATCCAAATTTAGCAATATGCAGCCCATCGTCTGAATGCAAAGTTTAATGTAATGAATATAATTAACACATGCATAAAAAATAGCTTACTATACAAAAATTAATAGCTCTCTTTTTAGGCAAATCAAGTCAAAAGTTTTATATTCATCCATCTGACAAGATTACTGTCTCAAAAAAAACTTTTTCCATCATTCCATCATGGTCATCATCATCATATCATAATATGTTATATCCAACAAGCTATAACATTTATTTGTGTATTTCTCTCTATTAACTATAACGAGTGATTATAGAGAGAGAGAGAGTATTATAGCCTGGCAGAACTAAAAGTCTTATTATTTGCCATTACTCATTACTTACAAAACATTCTGCGACTGTTATACGTACACACACACACACGAAAATTTTTTTAATATATTTTTCGTTACTTCATTTCATTACTTTACTTTGAGTCTTGTCTCGTGTTCGTGTAGTTTGTTAGTAAAATAGCAGCAGCAGCGAGCAAAACCCGCATCTCGTTTTTTTTCTCACTATCTTTCTGTAAAACTAGTGGCTTCCACTTCCCCAATCGTCCCTGCCGAGATCCTTTTCCTAAAAAATTGTAAGCGTGTTTCAGTGTGTGCGAGCGAGCTCAGTTTTCTTACCTACCATATCGAACCATTCAGCCACCATCACCAGCACCAACTAAAACTAGACTCGTTACCTAAACTGCAAAAGACTTGCTTTCATTGTAAAATTTTTTGAGTGTGTTTTGTGTAAGGTATAGATTTACACACAGAGCGATACAGATACACCGTACTTTTCAAAAGAGTTCTTTTCAGTTTCCCTTAAATTTTTGCTGTACACAATATTATAATGGATAATAATAGGAGATGCACGCAAACTGAAAATCTCACAAAAACACATCTTTTCTAGGTATGTGTATCTTGGTACTGGTGACATGACAAGTAGCAGAAAAAAAGGAATAGTAAAGCAAGTAGAATACACATTCCCAAATGGAAGTTGAAGCAAATAAAGTGGTTTTCCATTGTGAATATACACGTCTGGTTGCTTCAGAGCTTCTCTGTGAATTGTAAAATGCAGGACTCTCCTAGAGCATCTTCTCAAACTTTAAACTGAAAGAAAGGCAGAGGAGAGTAGAGAGAAACCAAAAAACCACTTACATTACACAACAAGAGTAGATACAAGTTGGTTGTACCCTCTTTCCGTTCATGCCAGTTCCCAAACTGCTTCCAGCATCACCGGACGTGCCTTTTTTTACCCTTCCGTGAGCGGAGCAAAAGTAGTTTTTGAGTTTGTAGTGCTTTGTTCATCAACTGTAACGAAAAACTCATTTTATACTTTACGTGCAACCATAACAATAATAATATCCTTGTGTAGTTTGAAGCAAAGCTTTACTTTGTACTTGACTTTTACTCATATTGTTTTTTTTGAGAGCGTGCTCCTGTCTTGTTTTTTGGTTAATTTTTGTTTCAAATTTAAATGGACTCGATCAAAAAAAGCAGCGAACGAAATATATAAAAAGGAAAAAGAGTTAATGGCCCCACAGAAGTAGAAAGGAAATATCCGATGCAGATAAAATTTGGTTTTTGTCCTTTGTTTTATTTGCCGTTGCCATTTATTTCCGGGGAGACAAGAAAGGGTTGTAATTACAGAACATTTTGGGGCAATGCGATAATACGTGTTTTTTTCTTTCGGATTTTTTATTTTACTACTTATTTTACTGTTGAAGTGTATTTTTTTAAATTGTGAGTGCCGAACAATCATTAAAGTTTTGCAAGTTAAATTGAACTGAAGTAATGATATCGATAACAATCACCGCCATAATAATTTCCGCCATTTTCTGTTCCTTGTGAATCACTTTGTTTTTAACCACGCAAATACAATTTTTATTGTTTTAAATAATATTTTAATGAACACATTTGAACACTTGTTGTGATAACTTTTTTCAAAAATGGCAACATCAATGGCATTAGGAGGAACGGGTGGAATGAGTATTGGTCTTGGCACCAGCTCACCAATCATTGGAGGTGGGATGCCACATGGAGGGAGTAACGGCTCAATCGGATCACACGGCACCCCCTCTCATCACAGCAGTGGAGGTGGAGGTGGTAGCATCAAGTTTGGAAGTGGCGCTAGTTCAGTTCACTCTCCAGTTTCCACGCCCAGCTCCACACCAAACAGTACAATAACAATCAATTCGGTAAATACGGGATCCATGGGAAAATGCCCGGGCTCTGTTGGAGGAGGAGGAAACATTGGAAATAGCAATGCAGCCAATATAATTGCCAATAATAATGGGTTGGCTGGAGGAGCAGATCTTTTTGGGTCAAAGTGCAAGAGAAAAATTAACTTTTCCAATTTGGGCATGCCTGGCAGAACTCACCAGCCTGCGACAGTGGCAAGAAGAAATGCTAGAGAACGGAATCGTGTGAAGCAGGTAATTAAAAGGATTTCATAACTTTTTTTAATTCAATTTACCACGTCAATATGGGTCACTGCTCTAATAAATGGGTTGCTAGCTAGGCTGGTGTGTAATTGTATCAAATTATCATTTACAGCTAATAATTGTATTAAAAACACAGTACAGCATAGCTATTTATACATAACACGACATCTTCCAAAAAATCATAACTGTTTTTTATTTTCATGGTTTACCTTCTGGTACTCTCTGACCTGACATATGCCATATTCCATGATTTCTTTCAGATCAAGTTCATTCGTCTACTGTAATATACTGTGATAATACAAAGTAGAAAAAGTGTATAAAAATGCGATATCTCATTTTGTGTAAGCCCTGCAGCATAGCAGCTTCTTATTTTTTCACCCTTTTTACTGTTTTACTGACATAGCCCTTCATGACTCTACTACCGTCTGTCGTTATTTCATCATTTTGATTTTCAAAAGTATTTACTACCTATTTATATATTTTGAACCCTGATAATGATAAGCATTCACCATATTTGCACTGAAAACGTAAACTTCTCCTTGATCTCTTTTACAGCTACAAGTAATAATATTATTTTAATCAGTTCAGTCAAGGCAAAAGGGAGATCAAGATTAAGGCTACAATTACCTTGAGAATTAAAAGTAAATACTACATTATGTATTACCTATTGAGAAACTTGATCAGAAAAGCCCTTATAATGAAAATGGCAGAGAGTGAAAATATAAACGAAACCAGACAACTTGATAGTTTGTTGATGGTCGTTGTATTTTTAAAAGAAAACTTGTTATACAAAGTATATTGCATGTGTGCTTGTGTGTCCCTACTCTCATCTCAAGTGAGCAAGTTAAGTAGACTCTAAGGCTTCTCCACTCCACACCACCACCACTTTTTCATACTAGCCATCTGGTCATGAAATAGCAATAATTGACATTATATAACCGTTGAAATAAAACGGAACGCAAACGAGAAAGCAACATACACAAAACATGATCAATAATATATGGTGTCAGTAGTGCAGCAGTGCAACGTGCACTTTACCGCTTATCGTAATCATAACGAGAGACTTTTACGTAACAAGAAATTACTACTTGACTGGCTTGTCTTAATGGTAAAGTATTTTTTGAGCCTTTTTTCCATGAGTCCTCATCTCATGTGGAAAGGCCTGTTATACAAACGCGTTCCACTAACTTTGTATGTTGTCGTCGATGGTGATGTGATGATGATGATTGTTGCGAGGGTTTTAAAAGTTTGATGATGATAAAAATGTGTGCGTGGTTTGGTGGCGGTGGTTGGATGTTGTGGGAGTAACGCAGAAAGAGAGAGTACTTTTTTGCCTGAGGAGTTGAAAACAGTTGGTTTATTTGTTGCCCTTGATACTTTTTGATGCATTGCATGGAAATGTAGAAAAATTGTGGTCGTCATGTGGCAGTCTGTCTGCCAGACAATGATTTTTTTCTTCTGGTTTTACTTTTTTAAAGACGCATTTTTTTCAAACTGCTGCTTCATTTTAAATGTTTGATCTTCTAGATTTTTTATTTTAGAAGTACATATGACGTAGTTTAATGATGGTATTGGCTATTTTTTCCTTGTACTTGATTTTTTTACTGTTTTAAAATATCAAAAGTATGCCTGCTTAACTGCTGTCATGTCAGTTTTAGGTGTACTTCTGTAACGAATGTGTAACGTTTCTGCTAAATTTATATGAAATCTTTTTTATGTTTACTTTGCTCACACAAGCGTTTGATTGGTCATGGCTATGTCAAGGGTCATTTCTTTTTGTATTCCTTTCAAGGTCTACCGGAAGTAAAAAAACATATTGAGTACTTACTCTAATTTTAGAATTAGGAAGTGTGTCACTTCTTGTAGAAATACTATTTATGTCATACTTTTTTACAATAAAATTTACAGTTTTGAACTAGATCATCTCTATAGCTATAAATGCATCTCGCCTAGCTTGTCTCCACTTCCCATTTCGTGTTTACACAAAATATATTATCAATATACTCGGATCTTATGTTCCGGAACGATTTTCTAACGGTAAAAAGTTATTTTTCATGTTGTCTTTATGCAAAATGCAAATGAGCAGCGCCCTCGTACTTATCACTACGATTTAGTGTTGATTGTTCTTATGATGCAATGCAATACAACAATTTTATGGTGTGTTTATTCCGCCATACGCATGTATAATTATATACTATGCACTACAATAACAAGACATGCAATCATCAAATTTTACGACAGTATTTATTTTTAGTCAACAGTTTAGATTCTACAAGACATAAAATATGCAGGCAGCTCGGAGAATTTCATGTAACAAATTTTTGTAATCCTCTTTAAATAACTCATTTGCATTTCATTCGTCTAACAATACCAGGATCATATTTGATCAGCATCATCATACTAGCCCCCGTTTCAAAATAAATGCATCCATAATGTACATACGTTCATTACTACATACCTATACCTATGTGCAAGTTTTATGCATGTCTTTTTAAAAACTCAGAAATAAAAAGGGAAAAAAGAACAATTTTAAATGATGGTCAAATTATGATGATGACTAGTAAGCTGAGTTTATGAGCATACGACATGTTTGCACTTTCCATCGGATTTCTGCATTCAAGCGCACGTGGGCCTTTTTCTTGATATTGTACAAGTCTTGTTTGTTATTTGATTATTATTATAACAACCATAAAAAATGTTTTGTATGCAACCGACAATGTAATTTTATGTACATAATGTAATTATATTACACATCCCACGTGAATAATATTTGGGCTTCCTTTTCGGCTGGTGACTATTCTACTACCACCACCATCATCAGTCTTCTACTAACTGTACTGACAAACAAGAAAAATGTGTATTTCTACTATGCATGCTCTAATCAAGTTTGTTTGGTCAGTTGGATGCGCGATCGTGTTGAATTCCGGAGAAGGGGTTTTATCGTCATCACAAGCGTACGCACGCATTATTTATGATGATTACAATTTTCTCACTGCTTCTGCACAAAGACAGGGGATTACAAAATGATTTAACTGGAAGTATGGCAGAAGCATTTGAATTTGAATCGGTATACATTTTTTTACATTGTAAGTTGTAAAGCCAGGCGGGATACCATATATGTATGATTGTTATGATGCATGTAAGACACGCTTGAATTGTCGAGATAATGAAAAAGCAACTCTAAATAAATAGATAAATAATAAAAAAGCATAATGTTTTGACAATTGGTCTTTTTGGACGTTGGATGGAGAAACGGCGGCATGCCATCAAATAACCTGCAAGAGGTTTAAAAAAGAAAAAGTTTGTTTCAATAAAAATTATGCATGAATCCTTTTCTGTTGATGTGGAACACACAACACAATGCCATCCTGGAGCTGGATGGAAAAAAATAACGGAAATATGCATACAACATACTTTGTTCGTCAAGAGCTAGTGAACACTATAATTATTGCAAAGTGACCCATGACCTGTGTTAACAATGAAAAATGATAAATGTATGTAATAGTATATATAGTGGGGTAGGACAGGACAGGATATATGTATTTCAGTAGTAGTAGCGGTTCTTGTAGTATTTCATGTGATGATATTGATAATGATTCAATATGATTTGTTCACACTTTCCAGGTAAATAACGGCTTTGCAGCCCTCAAGCAACACATTCCTCTTGGTCATCGATCAAAGAAGATGTCCAAAGTGGAGACTCTCCGGTGCGCTGTCGACTACATCAGAAATCTCAAAGGGATGCTCAATATCCACGGCTCTTTCAATGTAGCGAGTCCAGCGGGTAGTAGCGTAAGTAATGCCAGTGGAGATATCATTTTGATGGACGACATGGACGATGAGAATGACGATGAATATGACCAACAACAGCCCATGCAACAGCAACAACAACAAACGCATCATCATCAGCAACAACAGCAGCAAATGAATGGCGTTAATAATCAGCGGGACGCCTTCGCACTGTCATCTTCTTCATCATCATCTCCACCAACATCTCCCGACTTTGGTGCTGCTGTAGCTCATTTAGCATCCCTGCACTCCCAACAACAACAGCATCATCATCAACTCGTCAGTAATAATAATTCAACTAATCAGCTTCGTCACATGTCCTCTTTAAGTCATCACATTCATCAGCATCACCAAAATCATCATGCTACCAACGGCGTGTCTGTCGCCACTGCCCTCCTTGTAGAGAACAACAATAATAACAGCAGCGCTGATACAGTGACACCAAACAGCAACCAGTTGTCGCCAACTTCCAGTGATGATCCATCCTCTCCCTCGTACGCATCTGAAGCGTCCTATGTCAATTCCAATCCCAATGTGACTATTAAGGGAAACGGCATGTATGACTATGAGAACTATGAGCCTGTGAGTCCGGAGGATGAAGAGCTTCTTGATGCCATTGCCTGGTGGCAACAGTCTTAAATTTTTTGGTCCATTTTCTTACATTTCATATATATCTCCAAGGTAAGCCATGCATAATATATAATCATTTTTGTAATATTCATTAAATTTTTTTTAAAGCTTTGCATCATTTTAAAATTCTGTGTGCACACACATTTAAAGTTTACAGTATTTAGTTGGAAAGCAGAACCAAATATGTATTTTTAAAAGAGAAAATAAATAGGGGATCCCTTAAGAATTTCTATCCTATTTTTTGAAAGATTGTCGTAGGGACAGAGGCACAACAAATATAAAGTTGGGTTGACTATTTTTTTGCCCTTTGCATACTTATCCCTTGGTATTTGACCTGCCTTGAATTACATCTATGCAATCCATACAAACATAAATTTCATGTGGGGAACATTTGGCATCCACACGACACGCACAGACAGACACAACAAAACTCTCGTAATCTTCTTCATCGTCAAGCTGAGCTATAAGCTTTGAAAAAACTTGTAAATATTACTAATGCCTTGCACAGTAGAGAAAAAAGTAAATCCATGGACTCTTCTTCAAAGTTTGCCCTTTTTCAACATAAAAATCTCCAAAACGAAGGGCTTCTCTCTCTCTCTCTCTAGATACAAAACAGAGACCCTTTTTATCCAGTTTGTTGAGTGATGCCAAAAGCAATGGATGCATTGCATTTGTTTGTACTGTACACATTTGCTGGGCAGATAAGTATATTTATCACCACATCAAAAACATTAGTTAAGGCATGTATGGCTATGTATGAAAATATGTACAATTACATTTTTCTGTTTTACATTCAATTCTCCAGATTTAAATCCCAAACGGTAGGAATTATTTTTATAATTTTTGAGTTATTGTTATGCTCATGATGCAAGCACACGGATGAATTATTTGTAGAAAGATCTACCTATTTAATATTTAATATTTAGTCCCTGCAGCCAAAAAGGTAAATGTTTTTGTTTCATTCATGTTATAAATTTTCTCTTCCGATCAAAAATACTAAATGGATAGGGAGTTAAAACATTTTTTAAACGAAAAAATTCATGACACAAAATCAAAAATAAACAAACCAAAGAAAAAGGTACCGCGGCCGTCACCGCGTCAGTCAGGACGAATGAACCACAAGACATGGCATGAAAAACTAGAGACGGACTGACGATATGACATGATATAGGAATGCTGGAGAAATAGTAGGGATACCCTTCTATTTTTATTTTCAAACGGAATGATTTCCTTAAAGTACATTTTTACATATCTCTAGCTTATATGATGGACATGACATGACATACATGTTATAGAGAGAATATCATTGTGAAAGGAAGAGAACGACGCACAATAATAGTAATCATAATCATTGACAGTTAGCACAGCAATTATTTCTTACAGCAGCAGCATTAAACAATTTTGAAATGCTAGTTTCACTAAAATAATGGTTGCTACATGCATAATAAACAAGAAGTTTTTCCATCCCTTTACATCATCACATCATTATTGTGTGCCATATTCAATATTACATAATAAATGTTTACATACATTTTTACACACATACATTTTGGTAGCTGGAGGAACCGTGAAAATTACTAATGTTGTACATTGTACAAAAAAACAACGGGACCTCTCTTTTTTTCGAGCGAGTTATACTGTAATAAACAAAAGACATAATATATTAAGGGTCATATATTTATAGTGGAAAGAAAGGTAGTTACATGCATTTGTATACATATATGTGATGTGAATACATTACACTCACACAAAATTTCGAAAAAGTGTCTACGAGTCTTAATGAACAAGAATGGAGCGTGAAGAAGAAAAATCATTATTGTGAACTCATGCATCATAATCTTTATCCATAACCATCCATCCATCCGTCCGTTTTTATTTCAGCGAGCAGTCAATGTCACTGGACTCATTCGGATATTACTTGTCATTATTATTGGAATAATGGCATTTTTTTCTCTTTTCTTTCCCGTAACTTATTTATACACATTTATTACATTATTGTCTATCTATTTGTCTGTCTTACCAACATAACATGTCAAGCTAGGCCAGGCCAGGTAAATTTTATTTTTATACATTGATCCTAGCCTGGCTGCTTGATAAGGAACAGAAATGAGAGGAGGGATAAATATAAGCGTGCGAGAAGTGAATAAAGGAAGTACACAAAAAAAAGTGGGAGAGAAAGAACTGGAAGAATTATAAATATAAAGTAGAAAGGAATGAAAATAACGTGCGTGGTATATTGTATGATGATGATTATAGGCTGAGGATAAAATCAGTAAATTTTAAAAGTGTGTAAAAAAAGGAAGTTGTGTGTAACTGTGTACCAAGTCATGTGAGGAGAGAAGAAGCCCTTTTGTTCCTCATTTTCAGGACCCTTACCAAGTTTTACATTGCCGTAGGTAGTGCAGTGTGTTCTACAGCTTCATGGATGATGAAGTGATGATGATGAGCTATTTGAGAAACATCACATCTGTAAAAATCTAGTAAAGCAATCATACTCGTAACCACTGCAGTAATATGTGTATGTATTCACGCCAGAGTGGTTATAGTATAGTAAGGGTACTGGGTTGGGTAGGTAGATAAACGTAAAGGTAGGTAATATATTTGGGTTTTTGAAAGAAGAAAAAAAACATTAGGACCGCTTCTTGTGAAATGAACTTTTCAATATGGAATACAGAACAAAAAGCTCAAAATACAAAGCTGAGTGAGAGTTTAGTTTCGTTCGAGCTTACAAAACTTTTTTTGGATGCTTAGTTTGTACTTTGGTTTGCTGGAGATGATGATGGATATTTTGTGTAAAGTAATGCAATGCTGTTTGAATGAGAAAGATTGGAAGTAAAAGTATTTTTTGAAATAAATGAATAGATTGCAATAATAATAAAACGTGACATGATGCATGGTACTATTTGGCCCTTGCATTGCATTTTTCTCAATAATATTTGGCCTTGTGTAGTGGTTAAAATGTATGGCTGAAATATATATAATATGATGACAACTTTTTAGATGTGAAAGGAAGTTGAAATCTGAAGAGTGAGAGTTGAATCCGATTCTATATACTGTATACATACATACATCATGTTCATGAATATTTTAATCGTATTTACTTTGCATTATTGCTATGGTCCCTTATCCATAGATGATGATTTGATAAGATATATATTGTAATGGAAAAAATAGCCAAGAAATTGAGGTTCAGGGAATGGGACACGGGAAATGTATTTTATAATTGTTTAGAATGCTACACGGTGATTCATACAAAACACGAATATTTATAATGGATGGTTCAAAGCATTCATTCAGTCGAATTCTAAATTTATTTTTGTACATCCGCATATTACTCATTCCATATATTTTATCAAACAAACATGAAGATTTGTAGATTTCTTTTATGAATTTGTTATCAATTCATTCACGCTTCGGAGAATTGTAAATGTAAAAATGTGTTATTTTTCAAACTGGGGTAACTTGATAATGATAGTGTTGCTGACGACTTTAATGGTTAAAATTGATGTAGATCCACCTTGTTTTTAAAAATGATAAAAGACTGACTCATCAACATCCACATTTCACCACATCCTAATTATCTGTTTAAAATATAAAAATTAATTAGTTCTGATCATTAGTCAAGATAATTAAACGGTTTAGTCACAAGTACAATTTTGCTTTTGCTTTGATAATTATATGATCATATATATCTAAATCGCCATTTCTTGGTAGTCATGCTAATTTTTTAAAAAATATTTTATCTTTACAGGAAGCAATCATCATCATCATCATCATCTTATTCAGTCAGACCAAATTCAAGTTGGTTATCATCAGTGGCCGCCTTGTGGAAACTTGTGGCATGCTTTTATTATTTCGAGGAAGTAAGCTTTTGACACACAACGACAAGTAAATAAGATGAAATGGCTGCTGGATTAACAAACAAGCAAAATGTCACGCAGAACCATCAGCAAGCTGACAACTGACAAATGGACACACAATTTCAACAATTACAACTTGGCTAGGTTTTTGGGTACTTATTTTCTCCTTGAAAAATATCTTCGTTTTTATTCGTAATTCGGTAAATCTGTCAACGTGCTGTTTGCAAAGTTAAAAAATTGTAATGATCATCTTCATTTTTTCTCCAGATGCTTTAATCATCAAAAAAAACATCATCGGCTCTTTTGAAAAAAGTACCTTTTAAAACTTTGAAAATGTTTATTCAAGCTGTACACTACATCTTATAAAAATAATGCCGAGTTTAGGAAAAAAATGAAAGTGCAAACATTAAAGATACCACACACGCACACAATAAACAAGTTGCCCTCTAATCACATCTCAAAAACAAAACAAGAAAACTGCGTAGTAGCCAAACAAACTGTTGAATGAAACAGAAAAAAAACAAAAGTAAAAAACTGCTTGGTTGGGTGGTTCCAGTAAAAAAATCTTAAAGAGAGCAAATCTCATCTCTTGCTTGTCATCAAGCACCCAAGAGAACAGATAATTAGACCATATTTTTTATGTACTAAACAGTTGGCTTGGCGTGTCATATAATTTGTTAATAATTTTTTTTCTTCAAATGTTTACAAAACTGTTAATTTGGCCAAAAAAAATTATTTTGCGAAATGGGCTAATCCTTTTGATATGTTGATCATTTTTCTGTACGTGCTGAATCTTTTTTCAACTTAATTAGCTCAGTATATTGCGTCGCACTTGTAAATTGTAAAAAATAAGTAGGCGCACAAGTTTAATCTTTAATCTTAATTTCCATTTCTAAGTACTAAATCATTGAATAAACAATACAATTTATTTTTTAATCAGAGAGGAAGATAAGTTATATGAAAAAGACCTTGTCTTGTTACCCGTTTTTGCTTTGAAAAATTAAAAAAAAAATCTTGGCACAACTTCAAAAAAGATAAAGAAAAACTGCCACATCTAATTCCAGTATTGACCTTACTTTTCTTCAATAATTAAACCTGACCTTTAAGAACAGTTTAATGGTAATAATTAATAATTTTTTTAAATAGTAGATTGATCATTAGATAAATTCGATTTTTTTCTCTTAAAATCATTATCATTCTTCACCAAAAGGTTAACTTTTTTTGAGAGAGCAAAAAAGTGAGAATACACTTTGATACACTTTGTTAGGAATACAACTGGTGATTAGCTACAATAACCATTATTAAACTATTGATAGTTAAAAAAAAGTTTTTTTTGGGGTTGTAGGGATTTAAAAAAAGATGATAAGCCTAACAAAAAATCAACAAGTATGCCACACTTGAATGCATTTTAACCTAGCAAATTAACTTAATATTAGGGCTTGTGTGTGTGCGTGTGCATTATCATGCATGGTTGCAGCAATCCAAGAAGATGCAAGGCTAAAAAGTCAAATTTTCCTAATGATTTTAATCTTTTTAACAGTTTTGTTTTTCTCGCGTTTGCTACTGATTTCCTTGAAATTATCGATAAGATTATAAGATGATGCTTATAATGATTCTACATTAATAAGTATTCATAACACTGAAAAAAACATGAATGAATTATTATTTTTGCCCAGACGTTTTTAAGGGGATGGGTGATGATAATTAGATGATTGAATTCCGTGTTGTGTCAGTCGTCGGCAGTCTTAAAACATGTTACAAATAAACCATTTCGCATTTTATTAGCCACTTCAGCCATTTAGTTATCTTCCGAGGTTTTTTTTGTCGTGTGTCATGGCAAATGTCATTCATGGCATAATAATTAGTTAAGTTACATACATATTCAATGTTTGGCGTACTTAAGATTTTATACTAACACATAAATAAGTTAACTTTTAGTGAAAAAATGCATAAATGTATATTATCTCGATTTGCAAGTTAGGTATTGTAAATTATTATTATAACTGCATTTACGATGCATTTAACTATTTTTATTGGTCTATATATTTTATTTTATCGTTCTTATAATTAGTTTTTAAAAAAATATTTTTTATATATCTAGTCAGTACAAAGGAACGAGGAAGCCCTACTTGAATTAAATGAAAAGTTCATATAAAAAACAGTAAATGGGGTTGACATGACATAGCATTTTTCTTGAGATGTTAATGTTATTATTTAAATGTGCATTAAAACGCATTTTTTAAAGAAATTAGTTTTTAACTGTTTGTCAGATGAAATATAATATTTAAAAATATATATATAGATAGTTGTCGTCGGACTGGCCATATAAAATTAAAAAAACTTAAGTTTAGCCAGTTAAAGTGTTAATATCAGGCGAACGTATAAAAAACCAGCACGTGCTGCAACTTTGCTAACTCCGCTGAAAATTAAAACCCTATTAGTCATTTTAATTAGCCGGCTTTGCAGTTAAGTTTCAAATTCCACGTGTTAGGCTGTGTACCAATTTTATTGTTATTACTTAAGTTGCTATGCGCAATTCAAATAAATAAAGTACAGAAGCATCATTTTTTTTCAAGATAAGCTTGTAAAGTTATGTGAAGATGCTGATACTTGATGAATGAGCCATAGGCCACAAAAAAATAATCTCGCGTTACAATAATTTACAATTCAACCTTGACTTGCCTTTGTCTTAAAAAAATTGAATGGGTAATGGTAATGTATCTTATCCTTGATTATTTCTTATTTTTCTTATTTTATCGTATACGCAAAAAAATATACTAAAACTATGATAATCACAATGATAAATAAGCATTGATTATTTTTTATTTTAAAAAAATCATTCCAGTTTAATTTTTTGCAATGATATTGTTAACAAAAAAATCAACTTTTCGAAAATCATAATAGGTATATATATTGAAATCGATTTCTAGTGTTTTTTGAAATTTTAAAATCCTAAAACAATCACCGCAACAATAATGCCTTCTTCGAAGAAGAAATTCAATCATCAAAAATGAAAAAAAATTGACATTCCTTTTTCCCATCAGATTTTATTATTCGCACAATAAAAAAATGTGTAGTCTCCATGTATGCCTTAAACTAAAATTTCCATGGAATTTATTTTTATACTTGGAAATTTCAACTCGTTTCTTATAAAAATTGATAAAAAATCATTCCAGAACTAAGTGATCAATCAGTGTAAAACAATGAAAAAAGACCCTATCCGTCGAAAATACCGAGATAAATAAACTATTTTATGGTAAAATTAGAAAAAAAATTAATGAAAACTTTTAAAACCTGTGAGAAAAATATATTAATGTTAAATTTACAGAGAAATTGTTAATAATCATTGCTTTTGTGCATTGCGTCAAAAGCGAAGTTCAATGAAATCGTTTGTACCATACCATGTACAGTTTATAGGTTATGTAATTAGACGATACATACATAGATTTAACTTATTAACGTTATTATGATTATACTTTATAACAATTATACATAAATAATTTTGGTAAATATTTAAGATAATACTTTGGTATTTTTACATTTAAAAAACTAGAATTAAAAACGATAGTGTACGTACTTACTTTTTATTACAATCCAACTTTTAATTATTCTTAAAATACATACATTTTTAAATTCAATTTTTAAGATAAGTTTATAATTTGTACTAATGTGTCCTGGTTTTAAGTTACACTAATTAATTATTAGTATGAATACTGAAGATTTT
>JAQFXM010000453.1:0-50389 GCA_034693345.1 Entomobrya multifasciata | reverse complement strand
GACCTGGGTCAACCGATTTTGCTGACCAACGAACTCATCCAAGCAGGGACCCATATGTATCGATTGGTGAAATCAGACTTTGAAAATCTTGATTCGTTTTTGAGTTATCGTGCGAACGGACGGACAGACGGACAGACGACCCGACCATTCTTAGTACTTGCGAAAAAATCGCAAGTAATAACAAGAGTAAATAAAAAGTGCACGCAGTCTAATGCACACTAATAATGATTCGTAGTTCATATTTTTGTATTGCTATGAAACTAGATAGATGGGTATTGTTGTCGTTCTTTCATGGGGAAAGTGATAAATATTTTTTCCTTATTTCTGCCGTATAGTTTAATAGTTTTTCATCGTCAATTTTGTTTGCTACAAATTTGTTTTGTTGAACTTTCATTTGCGATGCGTCGTAGTACGTACCTTATTACAATTAGTACAATTTGACGCCGTTTAACAAGAAGACAACACTTGGGATTACACTATTGGTTACTAGATTAGAAATTCGTTTTAATTTATTAGTATCTCAGCCCAGTAGCGTGGAACATGGTCGTATATTTGTTATGTTGTTAGTGCAAAAATTCGAAGTTACGGAAGTAAAGGTAAAATATTATATACTTTTATGGGTAATTATAATTATGCAGTTTACGAATTTGGAGAAAATAATATTTGTTCAAAGTTTTCGATTGTTTCTCTCAAAAAATTTATATCATATTTTTCAAATATTTCAGCAACAAAACAATTCAAGTATTTTTTCCATCTGATGTATTTTTTTTTTTGATATGACCTGTCTGATGCACGTTGTATATTGCATGTGACTACATAAAGACTACACAAATAGTCCTTGGAGAATTCGACCGTGTTAACTTGTCTTGTATGTCACTGACATACAAAAACATTCAATAACCTTACAAATTATCATACATATGTATATAACATATTCATATTCAGCACTAGTTATAAGTATAACGCACAAACGATAACACACAAGGTTACTGGTTCGTTAATGTAGGTTAAACTCAAGCCATAATGATAGTGTGGAGTAACTCAAGTCAGCTCCAATAATTATAACGGATGCTACAAGGTTGCATGAATTTTCGTGCGTATTTGTAAACATGTAAAAAATAGGATGGCTGAAATTTGCAGTTTTGATGTTACGCAATATTGCCTTGATTCCTCGTCCAAAGGAATGTTCAAGTTATTCACATAAATAAAGACACTTCTCCGATTATCCTACTTTACTATAAAACCTTTTGTAGAACAATTGAAAAAACATGTAAGAAAAAACTCTACACAGAGTATACAAAACTACTGTTTTATCAGGTTAGTACACAAAGTTTACATCAACTAAGAACAATAATAAGTTATAACGAAATGTTGGCTACTAACTGTTGCTAGAGTAACTCCTTTCTAATTTCACTATTCGATGATTTTTGCAGTGTAATTTGAATTACCTCAAGTTGGAAAAAATATAATTTATGGCAATGAAAATATAATTGCACATGTAAGTAATAGTTTGCTTAGCTTGTCTGGTGAAAGTAAACTATACGTATGTATATATATATGTATGTATGTCTTTTGAAGAACGCTGACACGTTTTTTTGCAACTTTCTGCTGTTTGTAAGATGATTTTATTATGTATGCAACCTAGTTCTGTATAATAAAATGAAGTCGAGACTGAAGATGTTTTTGCGAATGATCTTTGATACTTCAGGTTTCTATGTTTTTGTAGTAGCCTAGTTGTTATTCATTTGAGTTGCATGTGGATGCAAATGTAATAATAAGCAAAGGTCCCTGACATGTCATGCCTAATTCATAAAATGCGGAGAAAGTAAAACATCATTTGTAGCTAAATGTAGATTAGCAATTTTTTTCTTATTCTACAAAAAAAAACAAAGTCCATGTGTTGTAAACAATGCTATCTCCTCAGCGTTAACACGGTCGACTATAAATTTGGCATTTTCATTTCATTAAACTCAAAGCTTTTGGTTTGCATGTATACAAGGTACAAAACACGTACACAAGTTTTTTATCAATGCCATGTCATACGCAATACGCATTCATTATGGAAAGTTACAATCTTAGGTATATTTACTCTACTAAACAATCACGTGTATAATATTATGATACGATGGATGTTTGCCTTGTTTTACGCATGTTTATGTACATAGTAGTTTTTTCAATTGACTATCTCTTCCACAAAAACAGGAAAACACGTGTTTAAAAATATTAAATTAAATTATCACGAAACACAAAAGTTAAACTTGCGCGTTAAAACCTTCCCTGTCCTCAACCTAAATAATGACTTTTTATAAAAACAAAAAAATTACCAAAACAGCTTGTTTCCATTCACGTTTGTTTTCCAAAAAATTTAAAAACTAAATAAAAATAATCCGTTCTGTAAACTTAGAACAAACATTTGCTAAGACAATTAGAAAAACAAATTTTTAAAGGATGGACTAGAAAATATGCGACAACTTTCGTCATCCGATATTACTAGAAGATTCTTTACTTACACATACATAAATACATACATTTATGTATAACTGGTCATTTGTTTTGTTAAGAAAGTAGGTACAGAAAACAAGAAAAGTGAATAAGGGCCTAGGTCAAACTACATAGAGTGTAATTATTGCAAATTATGTAAAACAAACGTCATCTTTTTACCTTTTATACTAAGGAACATCAATTAGTTTGTTGCGTTGTTCTGAGTGACCTCTCAAGTAATCAATAATATTTTGGCACGATACATAGTTTGTAAAAATGACAATGCATCACATCTCCATCCGTTACCATCAATTTAATTCTAACAATGGTGCGAAGTCTATAGTCTTGCTTTCGCTTACTTAATTCGAAAAAACGATGATAATTATGGACTGAGAATGAGTAATATATTACTTTAGTACTCGTAAGTTGTTGATGCATTTTGTTATTGCATTAATTTTCCAGTCACAATTCGATCTTTTGGTTCCAAATTTATCTGAGCAATATTTCCCCCATGTATCTAAGGTCCTAAAACGACAATTTTGTAGAATCTTTTTAAAAGTACTGCAATAATATATCGGTAAATGGATTTGAAGGTGATGGTATTTTAGCTGCTATTTTGCATTTTAATGGTTTCAGTTTAAATTAAATACTTTTCCATAGTTCCAACTTCAATTAAATTATCATCAAAATGAGTCATATTACTCGGTGTTGCGTCACCTTCACCAGCTAACTCTAAGTCGCAAGTATTCTTCGTGTTTTATACATACATATGCGCAACCACCCAAAAAACCACAATGCCACCGAGCTTGAAGTATAATTGGCAACTGAAAGTAAAGCAGAAGTAACTTTTTATAAGCTGTTGCTAGTCTCTGTTCTCATTATGAAAAGAAGTTTCCTTTTTTTGTCGGATTCATTCTAGAGAATCATCTTCATCACGTCGCTATATGTTGAAGGATGTCACAACGGTACACTCAAAGATATTTTATATTTTTTTTGTTCAGGACTTATCATTATTAAAAAAGCGTTTAGTCAATAGTCAAATCTTATTGTACCCCCAAAAATATCCCCGAGCAAATAAAACATTACTCGCAACTGTAAACGGGATTTGTGTTTTTCTCTCTATTAAAATGACTTTCATTTAGTCTGCATCTGTCACAAAAAATTACCAATCGAGATATCTGCTGAAAGAGTACATACGGTAGAACTATCATGGAGTAATTTCGTCTGCGGTTGTCGTTATAGTAGAGGTCACATTTTAAGGTTTACTGACTTGTGTTGCTAGTAAGAAACACATTGAGTATAATGAGGTTGTCTTTGCAAATTATTGAATTATAGAAAGGAAAACGAAATGTGCAATGTTTGTTGTGACACTTAGCAAAAATGTTACAGCAATGGAGTAAGGCTCCGTCCGTACATGGAATAACTGTTACTAATATCAAATGTTAGGTCTTCAATTATCTGTATTTGTTGAATTGTAGTTGGCTAGCACTTTTTATGTACAGTAGTTTATTTGTCATGCTAGGAGTGGCATTCTATTAGCTATGTAATCGATACTTAATTACATATGAATATCTTGTCAAAATCAAATAATTTTAAGAAACTGAAATTATCCTCAAGTAATTTACTGTATGTACATGTCTAATCTTGTTTGTACTATACTATTTGTTTAAGCAAATTTAGTGCTTCGGCTGATTCAGTAGTCAATGATGAAATGGAATAACGTTAAGAATTAAACAACTTTCGTTTTCTCGTCAATTTCAATTTTTTATATCGTCTATTAAATCCCTTCCTTCAAACCCCTGGACCTACTTCACAATAAAAATAAGTACTTAGTTTTAAAAAACATGTTTTCATTAATTTTATGAGAATAAGAGCTTAAGGTTCATTAAAAAACATATGTACGTTTGCAGTAAATCATAAACTTTGAGTATACTTTAAACGTTATTCTGGAATATTCTGTAAGATTTATATTTTCCCCTTTTTATACCTTAATTGTTACTGTTTACTTCCAAAACGTTCGGATTTTTATGCATATTAATTTAATATTTTTAACTAGAAGGTAGAAAAACAATACATCTTTTTAGTAGACGTAATGAAATGAAGAGCATCAATTTCTATGCATTTTACATAATAAAATGGCAAAACAACAAGTTTATTGTATTTGTTTTCTTGTTTAGTAAAAAATAAAATAAATGCTAAATAAAGATTTTATTGACTCTACTACGTCACAGCGGGTTTATTTATAAGTAACACAGCACGCGTAATTATCCACTTCCATTACTATTAATTTCTAGAATTTCCAGACACCAGAGAATTCTACAAAAGTTTAATGGACAAAGTCCAAGTTATAATTACGACAAGGTTTCCAATTAGTTATGAAGCTAATTATAAAGAAATTTCTCTTTGTTGCGTCAATTCTTCATCAGAAAATAAAAGTTCCACTGTTAACAAACCATTTACGATTAATAAATGAACCATTGCATTGTAAAAAGGTGTTACTTTTAAACATTATAATGTTAGTTTTCAAGGCCTTGTCAAATTACCACATTATTTTGAATTAAAGATGTTGAACACAATTAATTGCCTCGTTGCCTGTCACGAATTGAGTTAGTTTACTTTTTTACTTCTGCCTCTTGTCGCACCCACCTTGCCCTACTGCCTTCAAGACCTTCCTAAAATAAACAAGATGACACATTCTTGGTCATATCGTAAAGCTCCTCTAATTGCGAACATCGTTCCTGCAGTTTGGAATTCTCTTCTAGTAAACCCATGCCATACTTGGCAGCCTGAACCTTCTCACTTTGCGTTTGATCTAGCTCCCGATTTAGCCGAGACACCTCTAACTTGAGGGAATCCAAGCTTTCTTGGTCTGCCATTGTGACAGTTGAACCGAAATTTAATTGGTTTGGAATTCTTGATAAATAGTCCGATCAGCTGGTTGTGTTTTGTTTACAGTATTGATATTAAATTTTTTAATTAATTTAGAACGCATTAAGAAAATTCGAAGATCATTTAAGGTGAACAAATAGAACTGTGGGAATTAATTTAAAGTATAAAATCACCAAATCACTGAAAAATCACAACTGAAAATACCAATGTCAATCAGCAACATACATCAATTTAACTTTAAATATCAACCATCAGCTGACGAAATGACAGGAAGAGCTGCAAATCAAGGAAACGCAAAAAGTCAACAGTCAACTTCTTCACAGTCTTTAAATACTAACGGCGTTGTCACAAGAGGAACTAAGAGGATGAACTCTGACAATAGGATTAATGAGGCTGGGTTACCCCCACATCAGCAAGAACCGCCAAAGAAATCAAAGAAATCCGAAGGTGCCTGCAAATGTCAACAGTGTGATAACGTGAAGGAAAAACTGGATGAAATTAATTCAAGTCTCTCGAAATTAGACAAGCTGGATAGAATTGAAGCGTCTTTACAACAAATTACCGCCA
Organism: Entomobrya multifasciata; assembly: GCA_034693345.1. Lineage (NCBI taxonomy): Eukaryota > Metazoa > Arthropoda > Collembola > Entomobryomorpha > Entomobryidae > Entomobrya > Entomobrya multifasciata. Next base: position 44,452 of record JAQFXM010000453.1, on the reverse strand, counting down.
GCCTTACAGCAACGAATGGAAATGTTGTGAGACTGCAGACAGATGTCGAATCAATTAAAGATGACTTGTCTAATGTACAACAGCAAATTAGTGACTTTCGTTCCGATAAAATCAAAATTGAAACTGACCTCAAAAGGATCAACCTGATCATGTCTGGTGTTAAGGATGAAGAAGATGAAAGTGAGCAAGAACTAGCAGGCAAAATCCAAAACGAAATTAATAAGATAACCAATGGAGAACATCAATTTAATTATGATACTGTTAAAAGATTTGGCCGGTATAAAAATGGGAAAACTCGAAATGTGCACATCCGATTCCTTTCTATGAGAGACAGGAATGGATTTTTCGAATTAAGAAAGAAGATCAAACACCCACTTTTCATCAATGCTGACGTCCCTGAAGAAATAAGAAAAGCTGAGTTTCTCATGAGGCAGAAGCTGAGAAATTTAAAAAATATGGAAACCGTAGTTAACATAAACTGGCGAGATTTTGAAATTGAAACGGAGCTAGCTCTATACCGACTAGGAAATGATGACTCGTTTTCTCGACAAATCAAGTTGAACGACAGCAATAATGAAATGGCGTGAACTTTAAAAAAGAATTTCAACTCAGGAATTAAATTAGCCCATATTAACATTCAATCGATTGCAAATAAACAAATCCAAATAAATGAGTTTTTAAGTACACAAAACATTGACATACTTTGTTTGAGTGAAACATTCCTGAATGACAATAAAACAATTTTACTTAATGACAACTATAAATGTTATAGGCAAGACAGGAACCTGTCAACATCAAAAAAAGTTAAGGGTGGAGGAGTTGCTGTCATCTTTAATTGTGAGCTTACAACTTCAAAGTACACGTTGCACTGCCAGTTACACATCGAATCGATTTCCAACCTAGAAATAATTGTTACCAAAATTAAAGTTGGACACAGACAGGCATTCTTTGTTTGTTCAGTTTACAGACCACCTAACTACAAACAAGACGCAGTAAAGGCTGATTTAAAAGCACTCAGTGAAGTTGTAAAGGAACTTTTATCAACAGGCAGATTGATTGTAATTACTGGGGATCTTAACTTAAACAGTCAGTTTTGTTCGACAAAATTTGAAAATCTTTTATCAAAATATAATCTTTTCCAATTAATAACTGAACCAACAAGGAATGATGCTATTTTAGATTTGATAATCACCAATGATGCAACTAAATGTGTAAATAGTTTTGTGCTTAATCCGCATCTCTCTGATCATTGTGCAGTGTTTACAAACATTTTAATCAAAAAACAAAAAATTCCAAAAAAAGAATATGTGTATAGAAATTTTAATAATATTTTAACTGACAAGTTCCATGATGATGTAAATAATTACAACTTAAAAATTAATTGTGACGACGATGTTGATGAAAGTTATGCTAAATTGCATACTTTCATCACTGAAATCTTTCATAAACATGTTCCTGCTCAAACTAAAAAGATAAATGTGAGCAGATTCAATGTGATAAGTGCAGCGACAAGGGGAATGATGAAATTAAGAGAAAAAAGTTACAAAGAGATGCTGCGTCTAAAAACAGAGGAGGCGACAAGTAAATACAAAACTCTTAAAAAGCAGGTTAAAAAGATGTTGATGAATGACATGACTCAAACCATTGGGGAAAGAATTCAGAAAATTGGCTTTTGGCCTACAGTGAATAAGTTACTATCATCAAATCACTCTCAAGACTACCCTTTCTCTGATAATGACCTTAATGAGCATTTTGTAAAAATATCTAATGCACAATCTAAAATAATTGTTCCCGAAATAGTGGATAATTTCAGTGATGTGAATGGATTCTCCGTGTCCATCATTACTGAATTTCAACTCAAATTTGCATGGAAAAAAATGAAACGAAAGCAGAACACCTCAATGGATGCTACTGGAGTATGCAATAAGATGATTGATATACTTATGACTAATAACCATTTCGTCCACCAGTTATGTAATTTATTTAATTCGTCGATATCACAGTTCAAAGTGCCTTGTGACATGAAATTAGCAAAAATTATTGCCCTTCCAAAAAAGCATCCACCTGATAACATGAATCAAATGCGCCCTATATCAATTCTTCCAGTGTTATCCAAACTTCTAGAAAAATGCGTATATTTCCAACTGCGAAGGTTTATACTATCAAATAACATTCTATATGATAAGCAGTTTGGGATTTCGTCCAAATCATAGCACTGAACATGCGGAGATGTATGTGTGTAATAAAGCACGAATGGCTTTGGACAGAAAAAATTTCTTTGCAATTGTGACTTTGGACATAAAAAAAGCCTTCGATACTGTAAATCGTGATTTACTACACAGCAAGCTAAATAGCTATAAAATTGACTATCGATGGTTTAAAGCATATAATGAAAACAGACGGCAATTTGTAAGGAGCCAAGTGGAATGTGAAGTGCTCAACACAAAAAGGGGGGTCTGCCAAGGTGGAGGACTTTCCCAAATCCAATTTACATTATTTATTAATGACATGTACAAAAAAATATATGATTCTGAAACTGAAATTGTCTACTTTGCTGATGACTCGCAAATTATTCGAGAGCTCAATAGAAATAACTATGATGCCGACCTAAAAACATTGGAAAATGTGTGTAATGTGTTAACTGAATGGTTTTTGGAAAATGACCTTGAAATTAATCCTGACAAAACAGAGTTCATGATTCATTGCAATAAGTCAGACAGCCAGTTATGTTCAAATGCAAATATAACTATTAATGGTGTAACAATTTGTAACTCAAAATCAATCAAAAGTCTTGGGCTAGTAAAAGACATGCATTTAAAATGGAGTGATCACATCAGCCACAATGTCAAGCAGTGTTACAAAGTTCTATGGTCCGTAAGATGCATTCGTCAGTTAATTACCAATGAACAGTTAAAAATGTTAGTTGAATCACTAGTTCTAAGCAAGTTATTTTACATGAACTGTTTATGGTGTCAAGCTACGAAAAAAGAAAGGCAGAGAGTAAATAAAGTCTTCAAATCGTGTGTTAAACTTGTGCTGAGTAATCAATACTCTCGTGAAAATTATGAAAAATTAAATTGGCTAGATCTTAATGAACACAGCGAAATGAAGCTAATATGTCTAGCATATAAAATAAAATCAAATCAAAGCCCTTCAGTATTTCAAAGCTCACTACAAGAAGATGCAATAGTAAGCTTTGATACACGAAGTGGAACACACTACTTAGTTGATGGAAAATTATGTCCAGATAAATTAGCGTTTAAGGTTACAAGTGGTTGGGCAAAATTGCCAAATATTATCAAAAACTGTGATTCATTTAATAACTTTAAACTCATGGTAAAGGAATTCATAATTGAGAAACGTGTAAAAAGTGCTGAAGTGGATCATGACGTGTCATTCATTGACAAAGTGATTGAAGACGTTGTGAATCTGTTTCGAACTAATTCGTAATGTGAAGTGCATTTAGTTTGTTGTGATTAGTGATCCTATAAAACGCTATCATCGACGTACCCAGGGTGGGATGCTGATAGTTCAACCAAAATACAAAAATACAAAATACAAAATACAATAAACTATGCTGGTGACCATTTCTGATTTTTTTCAAAATTATAAATTATAATCGTTCCAGTTATGTTTGCCCTCAATGTAATGCAAGCTCTGGGTACAACCAGCATTTTATAAGCTAGTCTCCAATTCATGCATGCATTTATAATAATTGCAACTTGCAAGTAGTTGTTAACAACTCATACAAACAACTGACAGTATTGGTGTTTTGTGCACCCAAACTTTCACTCAACCCATAGAAAGAAAGTCAGCTCTAAAGAAAAAATGAAAACTGAAAAAGGATGGAATTAAAGTGAAATTAAAAAGACTAAACTTTTTCCATTTTCAGTACAGTTGGACACAAAGTAAAAGTAAAATCTTTTAAAAGAAGTAAATATTTTAGTATATTTTTCAATGTCAAGATTGCTTAAATTGTATAGGAGCAATTCTGTCATTTTTGCATATCGGGGAGAATGGTGCTATTATTGTATCGAATAAAACTCAAGTAGTTTTCACAACAAAATTCATGGAATGGAGTTGTTGGAATGCACCAAGCTAAAAGTCTTGATGACTATGACGATGTCTTGACAAGCTAAAAGAATATAATTATTCGTCTAATCTCTGTCTAGCATATTAAACATGTCCTTGCACATATAACGACTATCACATAAGAATCACGACATGACGCCACGTGCATTATAGAAAATGAGAGTATTCTTGTATATCTTTTTGCTTTGAACATCCACTTTAAACAGTCCAAAGATGAACTGAACGGTAATAATGTTTTATATAAACAAGTAGTGTTCGTAATATATTTTTCAAGTTTCATTATCTTGTGATGTAAAATTATAATCATCACGAAAAGGTTTTCCTTGTCTTTACTGGCAAATACATACGTAATTCTACTTTAAATACTCTTTTAAGGGTTAATGAAAAAACAACTGTGGTCGTATTCGGAGAAAACTTATGAAAAAAAGTTAAGCGAATATGTACAAAAGAGGATAGAAAAAAATCAACTTTGTTTTCTACTTGCCTTTGAATTACTTAAGAAAAATGTTACGTGCTACGAAATAAGCTTTTTCTTTTTGTTTGATTCAAGAAAAAAGAAAAACTTTATTGCATGTCTTCTTTCCGAAGAAAACTACAAATGGACGTGTCCTTTTTACTAACTTTGAAGCTTTTCAGCTAGACTCATGTTAGTAATGTTGATGTGTTTTTACTTATGGACTGTTCATGTGTATAAAACTTATTTTTATTCAAAGAAGGAAAAAAGTAGACAAAAAATAATAACAAAATGCTACTTTCCCTCCGCATAATATTCTTCTCAGAATAAGTGACAGCATTTTGTCTGTCCGTTGTTATTACAAAGCAAATATAAAAGTCAGCTCAAAAGAAAGTATGTTATAGAGCACGTGCTTGATACCATGTATTTGTCATTGCAAAAAAGTTATTTCTACTTTCCTCAGAAAAAAATGAGAATAAAATATAAAAATACAAAATCTCCATTTTAGCTTTTTTCCCTGTCTCTATTTTCCCATTTTCATCCAAGTCAATTTGCACGTAAACTTTTACAATTTCTTTTTTTTCGTTAGTAGCACTCAACTCAAAGCACAGAGCTAAGGAAGAAGAAAACTTGTGTGTTGATTGGCTTGTTAGTGTAAGTTCTAGCTTCCACCCTGACAATATAACAGCTTATATGCGATTCGCTGAAACGCCATAATATTTACCTTGCTTGCTGTAAAAAGCAAAGTGCATATAAAACTGTCAGAATATATTATACTTGCTTGCCTACATGACATGTTATATTATAAAGTAGAAAATAAGTGTTTTTACTTTCTCTTATCTCATCATCACCAAGTACTACAAGCATAATAATGGCGGAAAGCTATAACTCTGGAGGTAGCACACATAGCCTCAACTATCCAACTAGCCAACCTCTTCAATAAAAAGGAAGTGTTTCCATTTTTCCAAGCAAGTTGCAAAGTCAAAGGATACTTTCTGTAGCCCTTTACTCTATATAATGTTTACGATAGTTTTTACGTGGGCAGGTCGACAACTCAAATGTATAAGTCTAAGCTAAGATTTTAAAAATTAGACGCATCAAGAAAGTATACTACATAGTATTGTATGTTTGAAATTCTTGGTAGTAAATAAACAGAAGATGCCGAAGGAAATAATTGACACGCTGTAGTAAACCGCAGTAGAGATTGAAATGGAATACAACGTAACCTTTTTATAGATGTAAAATACTGCTATTATAAATTATATAATTAAGTCACATGATTATGATTTTGTAATCGTTAGCAGTTAAATAATCTGTCAAGTGAGTTGTAAGTAAAGTACAATTATTACTACAAACATAAACTGTGAAAATTTCTCTTGAAACAATGAATGTTACTTATAATTGGGTAGAGCACGTGTTGATAAATGTTATACCACGGCATTGGATACATTGGATACACACTAGAGACCACGTATTACAAAGGAGAAAATTATAGTTGGCCCAATTCTCTGCCTGCTTAAAACCGTCATAAACTTCTCACGTTGAATGTGAAGGTTGGAATTTATGACATACCGTAAAGTTGAATGTCTTGTTTCAATGCAAACTTATACGCCTTAGCTGGCTCGTTCATAATGTTAAAACTGTAACGGCGGGGGTGGTGACAATGACAGAGCATAATAACACAGGAATGTGGTTAATGACTTACTTCCTCGAATATTAACTCTTATTCCCCGTTTTCCATTTATTTCACTTGAGAACTACTCTATTTGTTCTGTACCATTTCTGTCAAAAAGCTCACGTACATGCAGTAAAATTATAATTATTAGTAATGGCAAAACCTTTCGTGTTATTTTAACTCTCACAACTTTCACCTTCCTGACATTTGTGACCTTTCATAAAACTTTTTATCTACCTGTTCATGATTTACGGTTTTCTTTCAAGTTTACTGTTGCAATTGAGCAAAATTGTTTGAAAATTTAAACTGCTTAAGATGTACAGTACACACAGTTTTTAGTTGCTTTTCAAGCTCAATAAACTTTTAAGCTGTCAGTTAAGTGTTTGTACAGGTCAAAGATTGTAGCAATGCAGTATACAAAGTTCATAGCATAGATTCTAGATCATAAATCATGGTGGACTTTAAAAAGTGAAGTAACATAACGGTCAGAAGCATTTGATTGGTGTTCACCATTGATGTTCTTCGTTTTACATTGAGTGGGCTACTTTAGCTTCAATGTTCCTTGTCGTAAATTCAATCATTTACAACCCATTATATATTGTAGACTGTTATAATTTTTTATCGAGGAAGGTAGACAAATACTATAAGTAAGCTTTTTGGTTAGTTTATTTATTAAACGTTAAAGCTATAAAAACATATTCATCCTTATGACTCTTGCTCATTTATGATTTTCATTTGGTTATAAAAAGACATTTCGATTATTTTTCCAAGGTTAATGTAAGGTAAACTTTATGTACTTCATTCAATTTCGCAACTTCTTTCAAAACTTGTATAGACATTTTTAACGTTGTGCATTCATAAAGGCTTCTTAGGTTTATGTATCTTTTATTTTTGGTTTTTTTCGATCATGGATCAGATGAGTATGTTAAAGCTCTACTTTCACCAATTTGCTTGCATTTCATTTAGAAGACATCCAACCAAAAGATAGCCTTTTCTATGCCTTTCGAAATCGACCTGTATATATGTATTTATGTCATTTCAGACATGCCTATAGTTGTTCGTTTATTTTTGATCTTTTCAATAGTTGCATGTATTTTTTGTTTGCTCTTTCTAACAGGAAATGACAAAAGACGAAGATGATGATTTTTTCCTAGCTTAAGGTATCCCAAAACAAAATTTCGGTCCGGTATGTAACACTGTGATAACAACTTTAGTTTTCTGACGATGAACACGTTCACGTTCATAGAGCAAACAATAATAATAGGATGTAGTCTCGTCTTGTTGTCTCAAATACATCTTCCATGTTTTTCTATTCCTCTGGTGGCTGTAACATTACACTTCACTGATGTCGTCTTTCCTCTTTTGTCGTTGTTTCTATAAAAAAAAGAATAGTTGGGCTGTATAGATTTTTGATAGCTTTTTTGAAAATAGGATTATCCCCTTTGAGCAATAAAAAACAAAGAATTGAAAACAACAAGAGACGACGAACGAAGAAAAAGCGATTGAACACTCAATAAGTCTGTTTTATGTAAGGAAGGATTGCCCGTTTCTAAGTAGATTTTCACTAGATACCCAAATATAACTTTGTAAATTCTTATCCTATGACTTTAAATGGCTCTAAAATAATATTATATTTAGTCACTCTAAATGGTTCCCGTTACATTTTAAATTCGAATCTTTTTTTCAGAACAAAAATTTCATACATATAGGAATGCTTTTTGTTACATCCGAGAAAACTGGGACAGTTGAACCAGACTGTCACATCAAAAGGCTGAATGTGTTTGGAGGTAAAGCTTAATGCACAGAAAAAACTCCTAAGCCTGTAAAGGTTCTTGTTCCATTAAAATGAAGAGATGGATGTACTAAGGCTTTAACATACATATATGGTAAATAACAGCAATAGTAACTGATGAAAACGGTGAAGAAAAGCTCAGAAAATAACAAACATGGTGTGTCTATAGATTCTCGTGTACTTATAAATAAGTTATCACGCTGTGTTGTTCTGTGTGGATTGAAAGAATGAAGCAGCTTTCTTCTGTAGCTCCTACGTATTTAGTTTTTTGGTAGACTTGTCAGTACACAATCACAATAGAGAAAAGTTTTCGGTTGTGTTATGTTACCTAATGAAATCCCGATAATATTTTGCTTTCGCCATTCCATTATACCGAGAGGATCTAAACAAACACACCACAGTGATGTATTGCTATTGCGCTGCATGAAATAAAATATATCTCATTAAGATTGTGTACTTTTGTGTGGTTCCCAACAAGTATTTAGTTATATTAATCTGATAAATAAAAACATTTCCAAAAAAGAGAGCAACCAAAACATCGATGAGAATGAAAAGAAAATTGATTCAAAAGAATGAATGAAAAAGTTAAGACATCCAATATTCCTGATAAAAATTCTTAGACAATTGAAAAATATGTTTTTGTTAATATTTAATTGATCTAGATTCCTGCCAGAAACTTGAACAAGAGTCTATGACGTTAATTGATAATAATAGTACAGAATTCCTTGAAAAATTCAACAATCTGACGAAATGCTGATAGTAGAAGCAGTCAGTCTTTTGTGATGGATAAAACTAACATGCAGTCCCAGTGCTAGCTTAATAATTAGTGGGCAACTTACGTGTTATCACATGGAATTTATTATCATGATTATGATGTTTTAATTTTTCGATTAATGTGAGCTGAGTAAAGTTTGTTTTACTTCAAAAAACATTTTCAAAATACTAATAAATATATAGGTGAGTTTAAAAAAATACAAAAATAGAAGTTATAAAGCCATGTAAAGATAAATACACTAATTGCAATAAAATTCTCAAAAACGTTAAAAAATATACCAACAGCACCCGGGGTTCCCAGGCGGTCACCCATCCAAGTACTAACCGGGCCCGACGTTGCTTAACTTCAGTGATCGGACGAGAACTGGTGTGATCAACGTGGTATGGCCGTTGGCGATTGAAGTCGTTTTGGGTTTACTACTTGTAGGCTAGTTCTGTTCACTGTATGTATGTATGTAGGCTAGGTATGTCAATTTACACAACGCAAGCTAAGGTATGCATGCATGCAAGGAGGCAGAGTAAAAGATGATGAAGATGAGATCAATGAGATGACTATGGCTTGTTGATACTTGTCTACATTCTACATCATCAAGGAAAAGACATGAGTGGCATTTTTAAGCAGTCTTCCCATCACATCATAATAATTTAAATTCAGTTCTAACATAAAACTATAGTTATTGTCACATTAGACTTTAGTATAAAATGTTTTAATACTCTATACTATATAAGAAGAACGCCTTCACTAATTAAATTTTTGATTTTGTTTCTGGCGTGACAATTTAATATAATACTAAGCTTGTACAGTCTAATGTCAGGGAAACGTTAATAAATACTCTTGTCTAGGTCTTACTTGAAACTTGATGTAAATAATCTCTGGTCTTCCCACAACTACATATTAATCTTTCGCCTTTTACTAAAGATTACTGTGTGGGAGGGCACGTAATGAGAATTTAAGAATTTTTTCCAGCCTGCCGCAAGGTGGGCACAATTAAATCCAAAGAAAACTTTGAATGATGTGGGCACAGTAGGATCATCGAACGCCAATACAGGTAATCAAACGATCGTGAAATGCAGAGATTTGTCAAATCTGTGGTGAAATGAGTTTGGTCCGAAAGTACAAATTGCATTATCAATCAATTTGAAAAAAAACGAGATATTTTGGAAGCGACGATAATTTCTGCCTATGATATTGTTAGATTGATTGTTTTCAAAGTTTTATAATAAACAAAAATTTTTGAAGGTTCTAATTTTCACAATTAATTGAAATACATTGTTTTGTCTAGTCGTGGGAGGGATTTTCGTTGTGTATGAATCCACTTTTCGATAAAATACATATCTAGCATCTATTTTACTGTTTGTTTGTGTATGTGAATTGACAATTCTTTTTATTTATGCAGTCTTCTTACAGAACAGAAAGCCAATACCTTAGCAGATCAACGAAACGCAAAATGGCATGGGCAATCGGCAACAGTTTCGATATACATTATTGAAAATTGACGGTTTAACTGTAATAGATTGTTATAGATACATTTTGGAATATTAAACTGAAACGCCGGCTTCTCATATCAGTCGGCAATCCTCTCGTTTCTATAAAAATCCAGTAAATTCTAAAAACTCGTTTTAACCACGCTTGCTTGCAGATAAATGAACTACTCAGAGCGCTACTCGTATAACACCCATGTTTAAAGAAAATTCTATTAACCACAAGCGCAAACTTTTTTAATAATATTGCATAAAAGCATTACCAGTAACGAACTACTGGATACACAAAAACAACATTGCCTTTCACTTCACACACGCTCCATTTTCCATCCTCCATTATATCCATAATAGTAATCACATAGTTTTGGTGAATATAAAAGGGAAGGATGATAAGAGTAATCTAATTTGGTAGAGGATTTTCCTGTCACTACTGCCTTTTAAAAAGACTCTTCTTCACTTCTACACAGGAGAACAGAAGCTCATTGTGTCTACTCCAAAGACCAGACTAACAGTATTTCGTGAACGTCCATAATATTATCATGCTTAACGATTGCATACGCATATGAACAAAAATTTATTAGATCTTTTACTCTTTTCAGTTATCTTCATTCTGTCTTCTGCTCTTGTGCGCTTTGGCCGCATTGCCAATGAACAAAACAAACAAACAGACAAGATACATTTGAATAGTATTAAGAATTTAAGTTTAAATTTTGCTTGTTTTTTTATACAAAAGTGGTAGTAGTTTACACTCAATAATTCTTTGTTTCCTTGTTATACAGAAATGGATTGTTTTTATGCACATGAATAGTGATAAAGTGTAGAAAAAACTGTAACAGCTTTGTTTTTATATCTATTGCTATTGTACATGCAAAAAATCTGTACACACACATTACTCTGGTAGTGGTAGTGTTAGTGCATTATGTAAAAATATTTAGTCGGGCAAATAGAGAAAATAAACAGGGAAATGAGAACATCAGTAAAAAAAAAGCTGAATGCCTGCCGCTGATCAAGTTGATTTGAATGACGATCAAAATGGGAAATGGCGATAGCCACGTAATATGTGTTGCTACTGTTGTAAAAGTAAAAAGCTAAAGCGAGGGACTGAAAGGTTTGGTTTTTCTGGGTACTAGTAACAAGCCAAAACCACAGAATATACTATAAACACGAAGATGATGTGGGTGATAACGGCAATGTAGAAAGTAATATTGTTAGTTTGTAGTTTGCGTGGGGGTTTTTTCCTTCCGTCTTCAGTGTTCCCTGCTGGTGGAGAGGAAGTTTGTACACAAAATGTTAGAGGAAAAAGCTACAAACTTTCACCACAAATACATATTTGTAATATGGCATGTAAAGTAGCTTAACACCATTACTATCTTTCATTTTTTATATACTGCGCTGTAATGATATGGCTATGATGCAGCTATTAGGGAGAGAGTTGCGGTAGTTCGAGTAAATCGTGCTTTAAAATTATAGTTGCTGATTTTTCTATCCACTTTCAAAGTGTTTCAGTCAAGTAGTCCCATTTTTTTCGGACAAAGATGTATACTACTTTTTGTGTTATGTATGAGTGTTATTGAGAGAGAGATGCTGAAAAGATACGAAAGCCTCGTGTGCTTCCATAAACTTTCGTTAGAGTAAGCTTACTACTTGTACACATATTGTATGTACTACGCTTTGTCGGAGTAAATTCTTTATAAAGTTTCCATCATAAAAGGTGATTGTCAGCTTGTTAGATTTCGTTGTTATTATTTTGGTGTGTGTGTAGCGTAAGCAGTAAAAGTGTACGTTATAGTTATGATACAATAAACTCGTTTTCTAGTACACAGTTTTGGATAGATGAGAAAGCAACTCAGTCAATAAATTTTGAAGGATGGGTTTCGGTACTTTGCTTGCTTGCTATTCTGATGATTAGATATGTCGAATCGATTTAGTGTCATAAACCGTTTAGCAGATCATGGATCATAAAGATGATGTATGAGTATGAGCTGATCTACCGAACGGGTGATTAATAAAGACTTTTAACTTTGTAAGGAAGGAACGCTGCTGAACATCACGACGTTTTACGAGGACGATTTAACATGGAATTGGAATACTATGTTTAAAAACATTGGATAAAAACTTTTACTTATTAGATAAACGAACTGGAGAGCCTGAGCGGAGAGCAGATTGAACGCGCATTGTAATAAGTGATACATCTATTGGTTTAGTTGTACTTAATAAAGGCAATGTATGGACGCTTAAATATATTTCTTTGTGAACAAACATGTAGGCACAGTATTAATTTATCAAAGAGCATCACCTCTTTTCCACTTCAAAGGTCGATAGTCGACAAACATTTTGTTGAACTAATAATATCGTTTGAAAACTTTTCAATAAAGCGTGCACAAGAAATATAAATATTAAAATAGTTTCAAACTTACGACTGCAATATCTAGGCTCGTCCGATCCATCTCCGCAGTCATTGACTCCATTGCAATACTTGTCAAGGCTGATACAACGTCGATTGTCGCAAAAATACTCAGAAATTGCACAACCAGCAGTTGGCTGCACAAGAAGAGAAACAAGAATCCAAGGGAAGACCACTGAAAGAATTTTTACAAATCGGAGCAGACGCACAAAGAAACAAGCAGAACATGTCTTGCTTTGTTCTGTCATCATTGTACTTTTTCTCATCATTATTTTTGTATTTTTACTCATTATTTTTTCTATCATCATTATTTTTTTCCAGTTTCCCTTTTGCTTCCCTGACTCTCTTTCCCCACCAAGTACTTATTGCGTACTACCTTCCTTCCTTGAACAAACTGCTTCCAACTGTCATTGACAATGCCTTGTTTGACTTTTCAGTTGAATGCTGCAATGACGATGCGATTACTATAATGACAATGACAACAAGGGCATTTTCAAAATTGGGAATGACGGTGAATGTTGATGTGGTTGAATGCACTTTGGGGTTGTCTCTACTTTAACTCTTGTAACAAATATGTGATTTTCACTGTATTTTTTTACGTTGCTTGTCGTCCGCTGACAGATCGCAAAATTATTAGCTTTTGTTGTTACACAGAAGGTTTCACAAAACTATAATATTATAATTTCTAAGGCTAAAATTTTTTCTCCAACTTTTTAACAACAAAAATATATGAGAAAATGAAGAGAAAGGGGGAATCAAAGAATGACAGACAGGCTAAAAGCTGAAAACAACTTTCTTATCTACAACACGGCAACTCTCTTGAAACCAACAACTGCTGCTATGCTGGTATATTCTGTGCTTATACCCTTTCTACTACCAGCTAACTTTACACTGAAAAGGAGAGAGAATGTAAATGTTTAGTGAAGTGAAACGATTCATTCAGTCATTCAGTTTCTTTTATGTACTTCTATCAAGGAAAGTTCTAAAAACATTTTAGCATTTTCCGTTGAATGAACACGTGGAGAGATTGTTGCCTTTTCGAAAAAGGTATTTATTGGCGAAATGTACATTTTATTAGTGCCTCCTTTTACATTGTGCTGCAAATGATGATGGTTTCATCCAGAACAATAACTTAGACCTAAGTTCCAGTTCCATCGGAAAAGTTTTACACTACCACTCTCCGTGACACAAGCAGTAATTGTATCTGTATCATCAGCCATTGTTATTTTTCCCTCTTTCTCAACATGTAGGTATCTCTTCCTTCTGTTATCTGCCGGAGTCGAAGATACTTTTCAGTGTTCTGTTCAGTCCATTATAATAATATTGCTTCTGTCACAGTCGAACGGGTAAACGTGTCATGAAGTTTTAGTGAAATTCATTGTTCCGCACAGTACTCTGAGTATTATTACTTCAGTAGTAAGTGTAGTACCTTTTTAAAATCCAATCCAGTAGTGGCAGTGGATGAGGGAGTGAACTTGTAAGGCATTCGTGAAGGTTGTGCTAATGATGATGATAACATCATCGATCGTCCATTATCCTTCTCCTTTTCCATCACTATTTTCCATTCCTCCTTTCTACCAATTTTCTCACTCGTGTTGCCATAATTTTAAGATGGTTATCGAAATCCAATCTCGTGTAATAGCTGCCAATGTTATGTATTCCTCCTGAAATGACAAAGAAACGTTTCATTTTCAAAAATACATAGTTATTCGGTTCAATGATCGATTCATGTCAACATAACAAGATCATGATCATGTCTTAATGGAAAATGTACATGCAAGTTACTCAAGTCAAAGGTATTTTGGAATGAAATGAACTTTAAATGAAAGAGAAGATTACTGCCGAAAACGATTCAAACTTCGTTTTCATTTTCCATCATATTTTTTATTACTATCATACTTTTAGAAATGACAACTCCCGGCAAAGATGACAAGACTGTCTAGTAGTTTTTTGGTTACTTTAGGAGGGCTTTTACCGACTCAAATTTAATTTAATTTGTTCGTACATCGCTACAGTCAACAAATAGAGTGCACTCAAACTTGGCAAAGTCATTCATAATATGGTCACAAGAAAACTAGCAGGCAATCAGGTATAGACAAACATCATAATCTGTTGCTTGTGATGACAGAGTGGACTACTATTTCCACTGCTTATATTATGGTCCTTTTCTGGTTCATCGATCCCTGAACACACCCATACGTTTTCCACCCACATAGAAAAATTATATGTGAACTATAATATGTGTATGTATATTCTGAATTTCTAAACCAGAACTTCCGAGGTAGACAAACACAAACAGCAGCGCATATTAATTTGGATAAAGTAGCTACCTAGATAGTCAATAAAACTCGGCAACTAATTTAAAGAAATGTTATGTGTGTAATATAGTAATATCCTGTGTCTGGCTTAACTAGACTTTAAAGAATATTTTTTCCGTGGTTTGAGATGACTTTATTGCTAAAAATTGGATTTCATCAGTTGAAATTTCATCTTTTCCACTCGTCAATGCTCGCGGGTTTTCATAACTTTCACTTAGAACTTATACACTGTGTTTCATTACTGTAAACTTCTGAAACCTGTCACAGGTTATGCTACCTGAAGAGATGGGGTTTGCGTTTACATAACCTCGAAAATTTCGTTAAAGAATATGATCCTTCAATTTCAACTATCATCTTATTTTTCTCGTTTACTAAAAAGTTGACTCTTTACTTACAGGAATATATCCTTTATCTGTTGGATAAAGAGTTTAAGAAATAAAAGTACAAATTGAAAATGTTTCAAAGAATGAAAAGTTTTACCATCAGAAAATTCGTAAGTACACTCATATCCATCTGCACACATTTAACAGAGAGGACAAGCGATGTTTCAATTGAGTGTAAAAAACCGGAAACTAGAAACTATGTTGTTCTTTGCGATGGTAAGTAGCCTCAAGGGATGAAAGTTTTGTAAGGTAGATTGCTCTGATGTATGTTTTAAGAGAAAATGTCTGAAATAATTCAAAGATACATGATGCGTTCTAAGAAAAGGGTTCGCACACATTCGGCTTATTGATCTGTGGGACTATCAAAAGGCCAATAAAGCGTGTCAATTTGGTCTGAAAACATCATACATGCTGTGTGCTGTCACAAATAAAGTTAAAAAGTAACATAAAAACGACCCATTCATATAAATTTATCTTTAAATTTGATGTCTACACACTCAAAGATAGATTCAATTTAGATACGTGATAACATGTAATGTAATATTATATTTCTTGCCAAAAAAAGTTAAATATGATTTTTTAAATCTACATCAAAACATTTTTGAATTTTTACTATTTACAAAAAGGAACATTGAAATTAATGAAAATGGCTTATTTTTATCGTTTCAAATTTCTTTATAAACTCGCCTTCGCAGGATGCAATCTGCAGTTTATGTTTGCTATAATTGAAACATTGTCTGATGAATATCAAAAACAACTTTATCTACTATGTATACTATACTTTGTAGCTAACTTTCAACAGCTTTTTTCAAGCCTGCAACTGTCAAATTTCTGTATCATTAAAAAAGAGTGTGCGTGCCTCCCATAACAGGAAGATTGTGCAATATTATCCGACACGCATCGCATCTCACTCGCATCTCATTGTAAGTATTCATGATAGCTATACTCTACACTAGACTACTTGCCTTTTTCCCTATTTTTTCCCCGTTTCCAAAGAAACCATCGTCATTTTCTACGAAGTGAACGACATGATGACAGCGATAATGATAATAATGACGCCAACAGCAGTGCAGAATAGCAGTGTATTGGTCGACAATAACCATATAATGACGTGGCTGACTCTGATGTTGGCATTCAGTGAAGCTTTTCTGTGATAGCACCATTTGCTTTCACTTTTTTTCTTCTTCTCACATTTCTCGCCTATCTTGCTGATAGACACATGAAACCAAACCAGCAGCAGCGTACCTCGGAGTCAGCATGCTTGTTTGTCTGCATGCAGATGGACGGGCCACAGCAAGACGCCTTTTAAATTACATGTTTTTCTTCCTTTTGCTTTCTAAGAACAAACACTACCATTTCCCTTTTCACCAAAGCTAGTAAGGCAAGGCCCAAGATGACGATAATAATAATAATGGTGGCTATTGTAGGATTTGAAAGCTTAAGATTTCGTAAATAAGTTCCTCTTTCGTTGGCTTTAGTATCTTGCTGCTTCAGGGTACAGGCGAAAAAAAAGTTTCATCTGCCAACTGGATGCACTATAAAAGCAACTAAATGAAAAAGAAAATAGAGTAGAAAGAGGAAGTAAAGCTGGGCACGAAACTAGCAAATGTATTAAGCTTTCAAGTTAGCTAATGCGTACATTAAGGTGACACGCACGCTCTTACACAGAGAAACCATCTTGTCAAGAAAATAGGTGAGGATGGAAAGGGGTTCTCTTGGTTTCGTGAGGTGTATAGCAACTGCGATTTATAGATACGTTTCGTGATCTTGCGTAAATAATGGGTGTAGCGTAAGTAATGAGTATGAACACGATGACAGTAATTTGGAGATGAGTTGACGAAAATCTTAAAAAATCAATGGACTAGCTTTTTCCGAAATCAAAATGCTTCAATGTCTAATCTGGAACATTGCAGCTGAAGTTTGAAATTTCAAAACTAGCAACTTTAGTCAATAACGTTGCGGGTGTATTTTTTTGTAAATTCAAGGGCCTATTGTCCTATTTCTATACATTAGCTGGTATACAAAAGTAGCGGATCCTGATCCTTAGTGAAATGCTGTCTAAAGAAGCTAAATTTACTGTTTATCATGACTCATGACATGAGTCAATTTTTTGAAGTGACTCTCATTGATCAGTTCATTTATGTCAAAAACGGACCAGAATCTGTAATTCGAAACTTGTCAAAATAAGAGAATTGATGGAGTTTCACCCATTGCATATCATGCAGCATGATATGCAATGCAATACATTCCTGTCAACTGTCATAGTGTAATATATACATCAATACAAATGAGATCTCTTTAATATTCATGGACAGCAACACATCTTTCAAACCCAAAACACGTACAGATAAACACAGACATGAGAGGCAAAGCTGCTCTCTCACCATCATCATTTTTGTTCGCTGGTGGAAACAACTTACTGCATTTTCTCTACGTACCTGTTCATCAAGCATTTCCCTTGCCATGATAATGATCGTTGTGTTCCTACTCTAATGGAGTTTGTTATGCTATTCCTCTACTTTCACCAAATACAGCTAGCTGCTGGTACTGTTGTATTAAATGTGTACTGAAACCTTAGGAGAATTACAAAACACTAAGCGCTCACATTTGTATTCTGGTCTTGAGGGATACTTTCAGGGAGCAAATTGAATAAATAAAGAAATTCTACTCTTCTCTTCATTTTAAGGATACATATGCCAAATAATCACAAAATCAAAATATTTTACCGCAACGTCTTGTGAAATGAAAATGTCCTGAGATGACATTGATGCCTACTACCTGAGAGAAACAAAATGCTATTCATTATGTTTTGATAAGGAAGAGAAGCTATACCGGAAAATTTGTGTATCACTAACGATAAATTTATTATGAATTCAATGAAATCAGTTTGTATTCTTAGAATGTCTAAAGGGAGTTGTGATGAAAAGGGTAATTATGAAGAGAGGAATACAAAAGAACATGTACCTGACTTCCGAAAGTAGATAAGTGAATGGAAGAAATAAACCAAGAATAACCAACAACTATATTTTACCAATAGACATACATATAAAACAAGGATTCTCTAATAACCAAAAGACAATTTTCATTTTTAATATAATTACAAGGCTATGTTTCTTTCCTGTTCAACTAGAAATGTTTGCTTGAAATGACAGGAGGATATACTGTGTACCAATAAAGAGTTATGTCAATATTTTGACTAGACTATGAGGATCAAACAACTACCCTGGAGAATAAAGTGTCTAGTCAGTGCCAGTGACTTTATAAACTGTGGAAATTAATTTTCAGTAAATTCCTTCTTTCATAGTATAAAATTATAATTACGAGAATAGTTTGTCGTATGGACCTTTATATGAAGACTCAATACTGATACGTGAATTATGAATGGTTGCTAAACCATTGCTAAACAGACAAGGGAAACCCTGCTTTCTTATAAAGAAAATATATTAAGCACACGTTGGTTGTAAATTAATGGCATGAAGTATGATGATGAACTCTGTGAAGAACGAAAATTTGAATCCCAGGTGACGACTTTCCGGCAAGCACATTATTACGCATCGTGCTTCATAAAAATATTTTCTCAGGGTAAGAGTTCATAATAATTTTCGCCAGTTTTTATTGGAAGTTCAAAACAAAGTTCTAAAACTCATCTTTCAGCTATGAAAACCTCATTTTACATGAACCATTAAGCCAGTCAGCTCCTGGTGCCTGAGAGTCATCCGTACAAATAATCACATTGAAGTAAGCGTTTAGAAACTATAATTAAATTAAGTTTACCAACAAGTAAGACATTACGCTTTTTCCTGAAAAATGTTAGCTTTGATCTGCAATATATTTTACAGCATTTTCCCGTTTTACTATCGTCCACCGTCTTTTGAATACATTCTAACCCAAAAACTGAGTTTATGTTCCAAGTGGACCATTATAATTCATTATAATTATTTCTGTTCCTTTCTTCTCTGCAGTGAATGAAAACACAAGTTGAGTTCCTTTCCGATAAGAAGATAATTTTGTTAAGACGGAGCAGCATATGAGAGTGTATACGCAATCATTCCACGCAAGAAGAAAGACGAGAGAAAGCGAAGGACACATTCTACTTCCTTATCAATCACTTATCTGGCCATATCACCGCTACCACTGTATCCACTTCAACTACCACGTTTACATCATAGTAATAGAAGATGCGACTTTCCCATTCACATGCCCGCATAAGAGAATCTTCCGTCCATCCATTTATCTTCTCTCTTTCATTCTTTCGGTGCCGTATTATCACGATAACCAATAGAACTAGGCTTGGACTATGATATGAAGAGAGCGAAGAGAAAGGGATGACTGGCTTACTACTGCTTTTCAGTAATATGTAGAACAGAATAAGGAACGATGTTGGGAGCGTTGGTTGTGATGTAAACTATGAAAGAGATGATTCCGCTTAAAGGCATCCCAGTTCACAGCACAGCGCATATAATATGAAGGGAGCCCACCGTAGTGAAAGCAGAGAGCAAGAGAGAATCAGTTCTGGTAACCAACAAAACGGCAAACTTTTTCCGGAACTTGCTATCAACTTGTACAGAAGATTGGTTGTGTTTGTGGAGGTGAAGCAAAAAGTTGAATGAGCATGTTTGTACTAACTTGGTTGGAGGTGTATTTTCACATAGAGTGTGGGAAGTGGATGTAGTGGAGGAGATGATGAGAATGATGGTACTTGTATACACATACAATTTTTTGGCTTATACTAATATGCATATAAGATATAAACGTTTACATCAGAGAAAAGCAGTAGTCATCCAAGCATATTAAAAAGGAAACGTTGATGAAATGAGGACTTCATCCAATTTTGCATACTTTTGCAAACTAGTCCACGAGGAATACTTTTGTGTTAAGATATACTGCATCACATACACACATTCACATGACAGTGTACTGCCAACCAAACCAGGACGAAGACGGCTCGTTGTAATGGAAGAGTTACTTTTCTGGGATTTATGCTCTAAGCCATCATGGCACTCATATAAGTATAACCAGGAGCTAAAAAGGAAGCAAGTAGTCGAGTCGGAACAACAGCAGCTGTCTAGTCAGTTTTGAACTGATATTTTCCTAGTGTACTATAAAGTGTCGTCCGTGCTCTACGCTTTTACCACACAATGTAATAATAATACATGATTGCATTCCACACGAGACAGATAAGAAATAGAGCCTTCATTTTCCACATAAAGTAAAAAAGTAAACTCTCGGATGGAAGTTGCAAACCGTGAAACATACGTTGGCTACTGCCATCATCATGATGAGATGGTAAAAAGAAGCGGTGTATCAGTAAAAGCAGCGATAGCGGATAAAAAACGCGTTTTCACGAGCTAGGATTATTTTACAGACATGTATAAAGCACAAGGGATTTTGGTTGTGCAATGAGGACCACGATCATCACGAGGCGGATCAGAAGAGGAAGAAAAAAAGATTCTTGTTTTCATTTTAAGGAAGTTGCAGAGAGAAAGTAATGAAAGCGGTCAGCAAAAAAATCATGATTTAATTCTGGGGCCACATCCTAGAAAATATCTTGTGGTTGACTGGATTCAATTTTGAGTACAAAAAGTTTATCATTTTGAAGAGTTTGTATGCTATGTTGGTTGGTATATGAGTTAACGATGTTTTCAATGATAGCTATTTATATGCTGACAAAATGTTGCGATTTTATATGGGCTTCTTACATTTTACGAATGCCTATTTTCTGCTTGGGTGCATCTTTCAAAAAAAAGTCTAAAAGCAAATTGTATTTCAAATGAATCATTCAAAATAAATCTAATCGTAATAGTTAAATATCAACAAATATGTTTACACATTCAAGTATTGTGCTAGTGTGTTTGTTAAGTGAGTATGTGTACTATTATCATGTACCAATTTGTCTGATAAGTTTGTTAACAGTTGATTCTATTCATTCCTGAATGCTCCACTGTTTAGTAAATCTCATTTATTTCGTCGATGTTCAGTGCTATTTCTAGCCTAATAATGGGTTTGCTAGGTGATTTGTAACGTTTATGTCCATGTCCAACCTAGTAGTTCTATTTTGGAATTGGAAATGTGTTAAGATTGTAGAGGCTGAAGTACTTCTTGTAGAATGATTCAGCTTGAGCAACTTCTTGATATCTGTTTGGGTACAAACATTTTATTTTAATATCTCAACGAACGAAATGAGATTTTTCGATGAAACGTGTTGATTGCTTTTATTTAATACTTGTCTCAGTGGGAAGGGTAGAGTATGAGGATGGAATTAATTACTTTACTAACAAGAAAGAGAAGAAGATCTTGTCTTTCGATTGGATCGTTTTATGGCACAATTTAAGGCATAAAGTTTGCTTTCTTCTGTTTAAGCAAAGAAAACGAAGCTGTGCACAAAGAGAAATATAAACGAATTCCATTTGCAGCGGTAGCTTGTGTTCTTTGTATGATCGTGGCTGCATACTTGCTGTTTTTGCATTGCTAATATATATTGCATATGCATACATACATATCGAGAAAACGCAACTGAAAACTTGGAACTTTTTACCGAAATCGCGAAATATTACAGAAAGGAAATAAAAAGGAAGTGACATTAATTGAAAATCAAGTATTGGTACATCGAAGATACTGTTCTTGTACAATTCGTGTATAATTTTTAATGGTCAATCTATGAATATGTGTGACATGGGATTAAACAAATTATAGTCAATCTAAAATAAAATTAGATCTTGACAAGGCATTATAAGGGAAATGAGAATAATTTATTTGATTAGAAAGAAAATCAAAAGTTCCTAAACAATTTGGGAACCACTCAAAACTCAATTTATTAAAATAGGAATGAAATGTATGTATATTTCACAAGAAATATAACATCTTGAGTTATATTTATTCTACAAATGTTCTTCGGAATAAGTATTGTGGTAATGAGTAGTTAAGATTGGAATTTTTACTTATTTTTATGCTTAGGCGCAAGCTGATCGATATCGATGTAGGTCTCCACAATTGTACCATTAATTTTGGCTATCTGAAGTAAACAGTAAAAAAGTATATTTCCCTAAAATTCCAAATTTGAGTGTGCAAAAGGTAAATTTATCGTAGCACGATACTAACTTCACGTGTAATTGCAGCTTTAGTATGAGCTACATAATGGAGTAGCTGTACGTGCAGAAAATTTACTGTGAGGAAGTTCATTCCAATCATCCGAGTTTAGAACAATTGTCAGACAAACTGACAGAACCAATTTCAATAGCATAGACAGCATGAGCTTTATGTAGTCCTTAATAAAAAATGGAAAATATTGATTTTCCCGTGAATACTATTGCAATTCCACTCAACGATTTCATATCTGCGAATCGGCTTTAGATTAACCTGCCAGTTTTCAATAAATCTGACGTTATACCATCAACCTACATATATGTACATACTCAAGAAACGAAACATTAGTTCTAAAAATACATTCTGAAATTCCTTCGACAATGCATTCCTGGTCCTACTGCCACATCTGAAGATTGAGTAAGAATATTTGGTTGTTTTGTGGTTTATTGGAACTGTCTTGGTTTTCGGCAAATAAGAAATGAATCAATCACAGAAATGGAGAGAAACGAAAGACAATAGAATGAAAAACAAATAGAGATAACATGTATTTGTGGGTAAGCTGTTGAGAAATATCTATTTCGTTTTTAAAACAAAGCCAGCAGACCAAACAGCCGCATGAAAACACAAAATGTATCTCTTCCAGTTCATCATCCGGACGATCCTTTTCTAGGTTGAGAAGTAGTGGTTCCCATTATTTATTTCAAATCTCTTCTCAAGAGGAATGTCTTTCTTTTCTCTCTGTCCGCACATGAGAAAAACCAGTGAAATTCTTCAGTTTCCTTTCAACAGAATTGAAAGAAGACATTAATCAACTGTCTACATCTGTTTAGCTGAGCTAACACTCTTGAATAACATATGGAATGATTCTTTTATATTGGGTTGTCATATATAGGTAAGTATTCACCTATTTATTTATGTATTTTCCATTTTCCACACTATTATTGTACAGTAAAAATCGATTTATATTCTCTTGGATTGTGGTGGTCTTGTGTTGTTCTTTATATTGAAAATCCTCTTTGAAGACAAGACAGTTCAGTGATTATGTCTCCTTTTTACCATCTGGATTGAACAAGGACAGAATCGAAAGCTGTTTGAAAAGTACGGAGCCTTGACTATTTAAGTCTTGTGTATTTGTGTATCCAATTTTCTTTTGATTTATTACTTTCCGTTGAAATTACGAGGAGAGGAAATGAAAAGATACATTTAGAATTGAACAAAATGAGACACTGCACTGCTTGTTCATATTAAATTAATTGCCAACCCGGTACTCAGTTCCCTAGAATCTCAAAATTAGAAAACACTGATAAAATGAAATTGCTCAGGTCCTTCAATAAATTGCATGGAGATGTGCGTCACCAGCTTTATAATGAGTAAACTTCGGCTTATAGATTTTCTACAGTTGTAACTTCTTTTTCATTATAACTGATAATAATGATCATCATCATCCAAAGTGACAAAACACGAATTATTCTACGCGGTTGGGATTTGGATGTCTTTAATTCAATGATGAAAATGTATGGTAGACACAGCATTTAAACAAAGTGAAAGTCTTATATTCACTATGTATAGTAAATGGATACATAAAATACATGTATTCACAAATTCAGAATAATACTTCACTTGAATAAAAGTCTCATCAATTCACTACCAACAACTAAACCGAGCCGACACAGCATTCAATATTCTATACAGTATTCAGACCTAACTGATAGATGAACTGTGCTTATCTGAATCTGTCCTTAACTTTTACCTCTTTCTCTCATTTTTCTCGCTTTCATCATCATTCTCCTCCGTAAAGTGTCTTCACTCCTAAGAAACAGCATATTATGCAGAACAAGAGCTGAGCTATAGGAACAGTTTACCAATGGTAGAAAGATCAAAGAGCTCAAGACATCTACCACTGATTTAATCAGTTGTTCAAATCACCTAAACCCACTTTCTTCTCATTCTTCCCATACATTTCATTCGTTTGGTATCTTGTGGTTTGGGATTCTTTTATCTTTGCCGTAATATATTTTTGCCGAAAAACTTTTTTCTCTTTTCAGCAAATGGCGGAATACCTGCTTTTACTAAAAGTGTACGCGCTTCTTTTTTATGGTTTTAAAACAAAAAAGACTGGTTTCAGGAATGTAAAGAAATATTTGTAAAAACTAGCATAAAAACGAGCGACTAAATATTAAAAATTCCACCTCCAGTCTATTCTCTAGCCGCTGCTATTCTCATTCGATTTGACCAAATTTTTCTTCGACTTTTCTCTAAAATTAAATGCATAATATTTTTGAATTCGTTGGCTTTGAGTCGGCGTTGATATTGCAACGGTAAACTAAAATGGTGATTGATGATAGGAGGAAGAATTCTCTTTTTGTTGGTAAGCAGCACGCAGATCGTTTTAAATTATATTTTAAGTCCATGGCTGATTTAGAACATATTCAATATCGATTGCGCAAGCTTTCCCTCTTTTAAGTCTTTCCTTTAAAGATTTAGGATATCAATTTTATAATTTGAACTATATTTAAAAAATCATAGCTTTTCATAAATGATAAAAAAGCCGAAAATAAGATTTCAAATGAATCTAATAAATCGTTTGCTAGATGTATGTATGCACTTAATTTTTACTGTCAACAACAAAGTAGATTTTTTATGCGAATGCAGCTATGAAGTGTAATATTTCCGGTGTCAATTTTCGAATTTTATTTTGATCGTACGAACTAATAAATCATTGCAAGTACAATATCACATTAGAAAAGAAGAACGAGCAGCTTTTTTATTACTGACAAATGAGAAGCGTTATATATTACACTGCTCTTCATTTCACAAAAAATGCGTAATGCGTATGTCAAAGTCACAACATCACCTACACATACAAAATGTACACACCATCAGAATTTTCAACAGATGAAGTTTTCCCAAAATATGAACAAAACAACGTTCATGAATGAAATGAAAATTCATTATGTAGAATTTATGCACAACAAAAAAATAGATTGAAAGCGAAGCTGGTGTTTTCCACTTCCTGGGACTTGTGCAATTGTTTTGTGAAATGTTATCAGCTTTAAAATTCGTAATCATATTTATTAATGAGCTCGTTGTAGTTCTGACTTCACGGTTTTACAGTAGTAGTAGAAGTGCTTTAGATGTACACACTACACGCACTGTACTTCATTTTTTGCAGTCGCTCTCTGAGCCGTCCATACGTCACCATTTCCATCTTCGTTCTGGAGTTGACATATCAGTCGTATAAATGGGGCTTGAAAAGACTCGTGACTACCAGAGCGATAATTCTTTGAACCGTGTAACATGAGGGTAAAACACTGATGCAATTTAGGCTGTCTCTCTCAGGCAAAGTCGAAATGGTGCCAGGTTGGATGTTGAGAGATTTTTTTTGGAAACACATGTAAACGGGCATATGCGGTTGCTTGGAGTGAATTTTTAACAAGCCCTTTTTCACAACAAAAACCAAACTTGTAAAACGTAAGCAGCATAAATACGCACCGTTCTCTGCATCCTAAAATACGATGCACAAAAGGATAAAAGCTGCAATTTAGAAAAATGTCCACCCCTGTTACAAGGCTTTTACTATAATATAACTTTGTTAAGAGAAATTCAAGTGGCCGTAATTCTGTAAAACGAATAATATGCATAAAATACATTTTCTCTACTAAAATGATTAATTGAAATTACATTTAACATGAGTACTGTATCTGTATGAAATTAGTTCTCATAAAAGGTTTCGGGTCATGGAAATATTGCATTGAGTATAGGTATAGGTGATGATGATGATTGATGATTATTAGAGCAAATTGGCCTTAGCAACTGATAGTGATGTAGACTGGCTTTTTAGTACTTTTTCAGATTTAATATTAGTTGTAGTCTAAAATTTAAAAATCTTAACTCGGTATTGTGGATAAGTTCCAAACAGTATTTGTGTATTATAACTATACATCAACAAAACATCGTTATACTTCATTTTATAACGTTTGATTGAGAGAAAGCCCCGAAAGCGGTTTTGACTTGAGATCAAGCTACCGAAAGAAGATGTTATCAATTGATGCAAGCATGCTATAATTTACTAGCGGTGAAGCTACTACAGGAAGTGCAGCTCTGTTTGGTTTAAAGTATGATCTACGATCAGAATGAGCTTAAAAATGCAAATTAAATATTTTTCCACTCACTTCCGTAAAGTGAAGTTGCTTACTCTATTTAATCACTCCCTTCAAAATGATAAAATTCTTTATTATTGTAACTATCACGTTTTATGTAGATATCTGTACTGTAGTACAACAGTGTATTATTGCATTTGCAAATCTATGTATATATGGTTTACCAAGCGTGTTATTCAATTCCAGCAGATAAATGTAACAGTAAATGCAGAAAGGCAGTAGTAATTTTATAGGAATGTTCGTTTCCCGCAGACAACGACTCTTGTCTTGTTTCTGTACGATATCACCACGACGACGACTGACTAGATGTGAGTTTCTCCACATATTGTAATACTTTCGTTTATTTCCTCGTGAAGTTTTTTCTTATCTAGCTCTCAGTTTAATTATAAAAGACTGTTCTGGAATGTGCACACTGCTCATTAAAAAGAGCAGCAACCTTTTATGGTTCCATTCACATTCACACCGTCCACCGTATTAAAACCGAAACAAACCAGGCAGACAAACGAAAAGAGAAAATAACTTCACTTATTTCTAATTTTGGATGACTATTAGTTGTAGCATACCAAGCATAAGTACATGCACTTGTAAATTAAAACCGCTTACAAATTATTTCAGGAAATTAGCATTAAGTGCTCCCAGAAGTTTTTATCAGTATGCTTTATAATTTTTTCTAACAAGCAAAAACAGTTATTGATATTTTACATTTTTCTTGCATTTTATAGTTACACTCGTACAGTTACATAGCTAAAAAGTATGAGATAATTAAAGAATGGTGCACCAAAATTAATCTGAATTCACAAAATTATAATTTCATGATATAATTACCCTGCAGAGATTCATAACAATAAAAAGTTATATCATGAGCATGAGTTTGTTCGAGTCGAGTCTAGTGGTGTTTGTATTGATAACGAGTAAATTCAGCTAAAAGTAACGTTTAAAAGGAATTTAAGTCCTAAGCTTTCATCGAGTACAATACACAATGCACTTGAGTGATAACATAAAAATGGAAGAAATTTTTCTTTATAAGCAGAAGCGAGGATCAGTAATAATATTACATTCCCCAGAGAAATAAAGCCATAATACAGAGATCACTACATTTTCTTTCAGCTTTTCTTCATGATTTTCAAAAGAAAAAATGTGCATACAAAAATATCCTGCCAAGTTTATTATCATTTTCTACAGAATCAAGTTGCACTTTTTTATGAGATTTGAAAATATTATTTTAAAATTATACTTCAGGAAATATTTAGTGTCATTAATTGTTAAGAGTAGAACTTGAATTGGTTTATGAAAAATTCAGCGAATAATCTAGTGTCATTTAACATTTGGCTCAGGATTTAATAATCGTAGGTCTATAGTAATTTACAGGATGTGATTTAGTGTCATTTATGCATTTTGTATTTTTCTTTCCTGTGTTTTCATGCGAACAACCGACCCGAAGAAACAGAGACACATTAAAACTGCTGCACACAAGATATTTTGTACATACATCCGCATTTAAGCGAGGAAAAAGCAATTTCTCTTTGCATGGTTATTTACTTCCTCCTCGCTTTGTCAGCAATTTTATTTTGGTGCGTTTGCTGCGTAAGTACACGCTGAGAGAGGGAGACAAAACTTTGGATCTACAAATTGTGTTTTCCTAAACATTATATAAACACATTAATGTGCAAACAAAGCAGTGTTTGCATGTGCTGTGTTACTTTACGTCTAATGTGTCTTGCCTATCATCATCGCGTCTATCGTATTTTGTAATGTCATGTGCGTGATTTTTCTTCACTCAGTGAATATTTAAGATCCGAATTACATGTTTTGCACAGTCGTGCAGAGCATGTAGTTAAACTTGATGATGGCACTTCCAGTGACGGAGAGAGAAGTGAATAATGTTATTGTTGAAAGACATAATGTCCATCACTCTACGTACACAGTTTGCATTAGAGCGAAAATGTCCTTTTAGCTCTGATTTGGTATAAAAAAAGTGGCTCGTTCCTAACGTTTTATTCTGGCTCTTGTAAGGAAAATATAGATATGGGGAAACACAAAAGAACTTATTTTTTATGCTTACACCATTATCATTATCGCGCATGGTAACCATTGCCTTTTTGCTTTTTTGTATATTTTTTGGCTGACGTTAGTCAATCTTATATTATGAATATGTATAAATATACAATGACAAGACATAATGATAAGTTTCCTTGTTTGTTCAATCACTAGCATTTTTGACGTCGTGTCGTTGAGTAACGAGTTTAAGTGTAGTACATGTGCTCATGTGAATGTACTTCCAGTTTGTTACAATAATAGCTCTGCACGCACTCAAAATACTCAAATACGAGGATGATGAAAGTTGCGCTAAAAGTTTGTCAACAGTCTTCGGGGAAAATTGAGGAAGTAAAAAATCTTTCTAGTAACAATGTTCATGTACGATAATCGTTATAAAATCGTACTACTATTCACGCACTATGTCATTCATTAAAATTACATAAATTACATTTCATATTTTATCGAAATAACACAGATCAACATATTGCAGTAGTTACCCTTCCTATACTATATTTCAAATTCCACTGCACCAAACAAACTCATGATTTGATGTAATGTAAAAATTCTTTTCTTAATTGGTCTGTTGTATAAGCAGCTTAAGTCGCAAAAATTAGGTGTGCATGCACGATATATTCTACTAAAATATTCACAGCTACCGAGTAGTTGGATATCTGGAAGATTAAACACAATAAATGAGTCAGCTCAGGTCTTTAAAAAAATGCTTCCAGATTAAGGGTCATGCAATGTAAGAATTCTTCAGGAGTATATCAGGTAAACAATTTCCCCAGTTAAAATGTTTGAGCTCGAAACAGTACATTACTAAATTTTACATAGTATACAGGAAACCCCATGCTTTTATTTACAAATCCTGCGTAGATGTTTTCTATTAAACATTTCATGTTTAACAAGCAAGTTCGGTTTAGTCGCTAAAACGTTAAACATTCTAAACAACGATTACAAACTCGCAACAAATAATTTAGTGTGCTGCCATTAGAGGTTGATGCAGACACTTATTTAAGCAACATTACAGCAGTGAAATAATTAGCCATTCATGCCTCGTTCGTGTGTTTCGATGTTCATTTTTAATTATCATGCCCACATGCTTGCAAAGTGCGTACATGCAGACAAATAGGAAAAAGTACTATACAGGAACGTCTAACCACCTAAACCCTACACCATCCTCCCCCATCAACTACCACCAGTGTTATATCAACATGAATCTCATTCTAACCTAAATGAAGGACGAATATTTTAAACCACGCTTAATGTTTGAATAAGGAAGGACTTTTATAGTATCTTCTTATGATGTTGAAAAGCAGGAAGCTAAAATGTGCATTTTATAGAATGCTCATGCTCAATTATAGTAGTATTTCTAGTTAGTATGCAAATGTAGGCATGGCTGTTTGCTTTGTGGAAGAATGAGTGACTGCTAATTTTGGAGAATTTTTACTTACGAGCGTAAAATATTTTTTGTAATGGAATGGATTATTATACTCAATCCTCTTGCTTGCTTCGTTGTTTTATTTTTCGAACTCGTACGAAACCGAAAAGAGTAAAAATGAGATGAGAAAATGTAAGAACGTGCTTCCATGTTTGTGTGTACGTAGTACGTACACACAGTTACATTATATACCCAAATGTATACTGTATTTTGAATTGCTCCAGTACTAATTTAAATTTCTTTATAAAACGCTCATAGCAAATTAAAAGAAATTGGCATCATGAGAAGCTTCTTATCAAAGATTGTTACTTATTTAGAAATAACCGAAAGCGTGGCACAAAAACCATTATATTTTTTGTAATTATTTCTTCCTTGTGGTTTAAATTTTTCTACGAAATGGGTACAAAACCACAGCACAACAGTGTATTCACGATCTTCTATCTCGCAACAGTCCATATAAAAGCAATTCTAAGGCCGGCCCATATAATGTTCATTTAGTTTTTTGTAGAATATTTATAATGCGTTATTTCGAATAGGAGTCGTTGACCGACGAAAGATAACTATGGAATATTAGAGCGAGGATGTTATGCTGAATCGGATGCGTCTAAATGCAGAATTATGAAAAAATATGCGTTATAATATTACGCATTGTACATTACTGTTATGGTGGGTGAATCCCATACTTTAAAGTAAAGTACCTTTCTGGAATAGTTTAAAAATGAAAACTTGGATGATAATGATTAATGATAAATGAGTCAATGATGAGTAGGAAGTTGAAGTAACTAACAATTCCTGGATTATAAAAAGGTACATAGTATGCAGTCATATGCAGTGATTATTGGCGATAACAAAGAACTATCTAAGATGTACTAAACAAAACTGGGCAAGAAAGATTCGTTTGGTATGCTTTATAATGAAATATTTAGCTTTTCTTGAGTTCAAGAAAACGAATCTTTCAATGAATCATTTGCATGGAAAACGGTGGAATAACCGTTTGTAAGTATTTGAATCTGAATTATGAAATATACATAAATACTCATTCTGACCGGAAGTACGAACAACCGAGTACAAAATCGTCATAATTTTAATTTTATATTTAATGAAACATTCCATCATACTAGCACATGGGTTAAGTTATAACCTAGCATTTCAACGAAATAGAAGTACACATCATCAAAGATACTTTGTATTCAGCAGGATACACAAATTTGTACTTTTTAAAACTTTTTTTATTTAGTGTTTTCAACAGAATTACGAAGTAAGGTATAAACTGTCATAAACGGAAACAGAAGTTTAACTTTCTAGTAGTGCCTGGTTTCTACCCGAAGAGTACTCACGTGCGTACGTTAATTCCATCTACATCGATTGTCTAAATGATTATAAAAATACCCACATGATACAGTTATGCAGCCGAGAATTGTTTAGTCTGATAAACTAAGCCTTTAAAGGCCATTGGACTTGTGATGACGAAGTAAACCTATCATTAGCAATGCAACAAAAGGTTTTGGTGGAAAAAGAGGTTTACCACTCACGATGATATGTTGATGAAGTAAAGAGAAATTTTGATTTAATTTTGAACTACCACTAAACTTTTAATTCTACGAATTTACCTTCCTTTTCTGCGTGACAGGTAGTTTTCTTATAAATACTAACGTAGCCAGTGACTCAATTAATTCAGGCTTTCTTTTCTCCTACAGAAATATGCAGCAGAATAGAAAAGTTGACAAGTATGTGAGGTTCATTTGCGTAAATGAGTCAGGATAATATTCAGTAAAACCGTAATGTTTCTAATATTCTTTTTTTGTGAAATTCTTTTTGTTTCCTCGTAAAACCGATTCAGCTGAAATCAAATATTTATTCACTGGGACCCATTTTCACCTTCTACGTCACGAGGGATTAAATCAGGTAATTGAAAAGACTTGTCATATTATGACTATATTTTTACTGAAAGCTTTTAAGTTGCAGCTGCTTAATAATGTTATGTATTCTTTTTATAAGGACTAATGTTAAAAAGTGTTGAAGCAACTTTCCCCTGTAAAGTAACCGACTGTACAGGTAGGTCCATTAAAGTTTAATGTATAAAGTTGTATGAGTGAGTGAGCGTGACAGTAGTTTGCAAATACAGTTGAATAAAATGGAAATGATACTGATACAGATGACAGCATAGTCTCTAGTGCCGTTATAGCATAAATACCATAGT
Organism: Entomobrya multifasciata; assembly: GCA_034693345.1. Classification (NCBI taxonomy): domain Eukaryota; kingdom Metazoa; phylum Arthropoda; class Collembola; order Entomobryomorpha; family Entomobryidae; genus Entomobrya; species Entomobrya multifasciata. The sequence continues at coordinate 12,157 of JAQFXM010000453.1, read as the reverse complement.
ATATCGCCTTTGCATAAACAGTAATCGTGAAGATGAAGACGGGAGCAAATGAGGACACTTATATATATTATCAGTGGCAATAGTGGCAAAGCTTGTTCCAAAAAAATACAGTTGAAATAATAATGTTCAGTCTCAGTTCCATTTTGTAGGAGCATTAATACTAGAAAAGTTTTTAAGAATGTGAGATAAGGTGAGAAATCTCTCTTCAAGGCTTTCGCTTTATCACACCACACAAAAAGAAGCCATGTCATCTTCTCTTCGCTCAGTGCCAGAAAACACGAAAACTAAATAATATGCGTACGTGTACGATGAAAGATCCAAACGAAAAAGGAACGGAAACCGAGTAATGTGCCTTTCGTTGAGTTTTACTGCTTGAGGAAAAAAGTACTATGAATATGACACATCAACGCAACAGCAAAAGTTCTCTTAAATTAATGGAACATCACACAAGTACATAGTAATATGTCATGCAGCAGACTACCTTTGTAGTCAACAGAGGCAGATTATAGAGGTAGGATAAATGAAGATTGACACCGGAAGAAGAGGAGAAATCTTGTGAAAAATAATTCATAAATAATTCTATTACGGATCCTTTGCTACACTTACTTGTGAATATGAGACTCTAGGCGAGGCGTGTCTTCCAATAGAGTTCAAGGAAAGAACATACACCAACACTAGCTTTCTAAGAGTTTCTTGAGTTTTCATATGAGTTCACTTTACTTCAGAATTATCGTTGAACACGTGTGAGATATCATTACGATGAGACGCAACGAATATAAGACGCATTTTTACATTTACTTCCTGTTAATTGAGTCAAGAGATTATCATTATTTTACAGATACAGACAAATTCACGTTCATGGACAAAATTTTCTCTTGAAACAGCTTGCACTAAAATAGTCAATTGAAATACATTTACAAATTACTGTTTCTTGAATGTTGGCCTTTTCAACTTAAATTATGTTCGTGTGTTGCAATTATTTGTTTAAAAATAGCAACCAGTTAAAATTGTCGTCTTTTCAACATCTGCACTGAAATGAGTATTATTCAAATCTTAAATGAATTCCTCAACGTTATTTTTAATTAGCTGTTTAAACCTTCCCTGTTTTACCAATACTAAAGTGTAAGCACAAGAACTAACAAAGTTCCAGAGCTATAAGCATGGAATAAAAACGTGAAAGAACTTATTGTGCATTGTAACTGTAAATGTCGGTTCTATTTATTTTTATCCAAGTACGATAGTAATACATAATACAGTTTTTTACAACCAGCAGCGAATTATCATAAAAAATATCAAACAAAAAAACTAATCAGAATAAAATAAGATATTACACCCGCTGTGATTTTCTCTCCCTAAAACCACCTTTGAAGTTGCGACTACGCAAAAGAATATTAGATAGAAGCTACAAAATATTTTTCACGATTTTACATACATTTGTAGCAATCATCAACTCTAGATACGAATCAGGCGTGTACTGGAAAAGAATCCTTACGAATTTTTCGACTGACAGCTCCCGACATTAATCATCTTGCAAAAATCGCTAGAGCAAATGAGGGTTGCATTTCTCCGTCGTACTTTTTAACAAAAGCAGGGAATGGAAATGGAGGCTTAGTACATTGACATTTTACACGGTGCGGTGCGGTGTGGATAAAAATTGAGAGAGATATGCATAATACGTACTTTTCTCGCCAATAATGTCTTTTCATTCCATTCAACAAAGAAGATTCGACTATAATTTGCTACTATCTCAGTATTCCTGAAATAATGATATATAACCCAGTATTTCATTAATTAAGGTTCCTGCTTAAAAAAGTAAGCATATATACTGAGCACTTAACCTACATGCATAACACATCATGTGTAAGCATTGTGCTCCCACTGAAACAAATCACAATCCCAGCGGGATTGCCAACCGACCCGTTGGTGCGTGTGTAATTAACCAATACACGGTTGATTGCTTGTGTACACAATGCATTTGCCTTGTACCGTTACCGTTGCCCTTACACTCTCACATAAAACTTTTTGTAGGCGTAATAAATTTTATAATTACACTTTTGCGGTTTTGACTTTAGCCCCTTGTGAACTTTTCTCATTAAAGAAGAATCAGATTATCACACGATACAGAAAAAAATGACAAAAATGTCGTGGTGGTAATGGTAGCTTATGGCGAGAGGATGATCACACTAAAAATCATCACTGACCTCTTGCTGTGTGGAATATTATAGTCATCAAAAAGTACGACTGAATCAGGCCACAAGCATGCATGGGTACACAGTACACAAGTGTAACGCTTTGATTTTTATTTGGAAACTATAACGATAACGTACTTAAATTGCAAGGTAAATAGTAATAAAAAATCCAGCAGGGCTTTTCATAATGAATTATGATTGTCTCTCAAGTAGAGGTTGCAACCGAAACACGGTTAAGCGTCTCACTGAGCAACGCGCTATCGGGAATACCGATAATTTTCCCGTTGAGTCTCGATAACAAAATTTTTCAATGTGCCACTGTACAAAGTAAAGTGGCATGCTAAAAATTATAGGATTAGTGATTCCACTAGTTTATAATTGGTAAAAAACACTAATGGAATACAAGAATTCTCAAATTCATTGAATTTTTGGATTAAAATTTCTCACTATTCGTCTCAGATTTTTGATGATTCTTCAAGAAAACATGTGCTCAGCTTATACAAGACTAGCTTGCATACATTTGGAAATAGTTAATTCAAAAGTTCAGGGTCAAATCTATAAATATTTGTACAGAAATATTTTTTCGAATTGTTCGAGACTCATGAGAATTTCGGGAATCCCGAAAACTGTCTTAACGAGAATTTTTCGGTTACGTTCCCGGTAACCAAACCGAAATGCAAATACTGCTCTCAAGTCTTCATTTTCATTGGCCACGGTGAAAAACTCGCTGTGAGTGAGTGGGTGTCTTTCACTAGCCACCACCATTAGAAGCCATTCAATTTCCCAACGCGCTTATTTTTTTTGTATTTTGAGATAAGTACATGTATATTAAATCTGCAGAGTTGGAGAAAGCACAGGAAAAGATTTCAGCACAGGAAGCACAGGAAGGACAGGAGTCTGGTGAAATTTCTATTTGTAAAAGTCACATTTAGGAAAATGTCACCTTTGCTTGAATGACATGTATCATCAACATAAAATGAGAAATTCATCATCGTGTAATGGCACTTTTCTTCAGCATATAACAGACCCTACTACACACGCACATTAATATATATGTCTACGACTATTTTATACAGAACTAGATGTCCTGCTGCTTTCATGGTGTGGTGCAAAGAAAAACTTTTAGGAGCAGAGCAAGTCATACATTTGTCTACTTAAATAACTAAAGTAAAAGCATCGAAGTATGATCAAAAATATTATGGTTGCTCTCAAACTTGAAAATTGTAAGCGAGGAACTAGAAGGGCGAATGAACACACAGCATTACATGAGCACGGCTTTATTAGTAGGTTTGCGTGTGGTAGATATATGGATGATGATTGTGCTTGTGTGATGGAAGCACTCAACGAACAGTGGTGGTGGTAGTGAAAGTAGTGATGATGGTAAAGTTCTTTCCTTTTTTTGGCAAATGAGTGTGTGGACAACGTGACATTTTCCTTTAGTAGATAGGTCAAACCAGACGTCGACACGGAGTCTCTTGTGTAGGATGCAGGAAGGGGGCTAGGCAGAGCTTAAGTAGAGTGGAGTGGAGACGGAGGAAATACTAAACAGCAACAGGAATGTCGATGTTGAGTAACTTCTATAATTGCTATGATGTCAAGCCTTTAGTGGGTATAATTATTTTGTATAGTAGTACATGTATGAATATATAGCCAAGACCACCGCAATGCGTTCGTGTTTCGATTTGCACTTAACGAATAAGTAACAATGATGTGATAAGAAGTGGAAGTAAAGTAAATGGAATGGATGCTGCTGATAGGCGAGTAAACTTGTTTAGGCTACTTTTCGGAGAAAAGTTGAAAGCGGAAGTCGTAAATATATAAAAATACAAAGTCATGGATGGGAAGTGATGAAATAATTGAATGATTTATGTCGAAGTATTTATGCAAACCAAGTATTGCATAGTTATTAAGAGCCGCGTTGCTTGTATGTGTCAATTAAGAAGCGGTAATGAGTTAATTCTGTGTGTTTTCGTAATATTTTAATCGTTTGATACTTTAAATTATAAATCTTTTGATACATTTTCAAATTAAATTGTTTGAACTTTTTAAGTCAATCAAACTCCTAAACGTTCCTAATATTTCTTACTGGACTTGAATTTTAAGCTTCAAGGGAAAAGTACATACATATATTCATAAACAGTCGATATACCGTAACTGAGAGATCAAAAAGAGTAAGGAATTTATGCCATGTTCCAAATTATAAATATATATTTTTTAATTACATGAAACTTTTAAAAAGCTTCTAAACTTGGAACTTGCAACAAACTTGAGAAAGTTTTCAAAGTAAAATCTTATTTTCTTTACAGGAAAGCCGAAAGTTACAACTAATTTTTATGAACAAACGCTGACTGATGAAAGACGAGGGAAAAAAACTTTTCTAAACGTCACATTTGCTAGCGCTGTTGTGTTTCTGCTTGCTGATGCATACATATCGGGAAGTTAAAAGTGAACCTTCGTTTTCTTTAGGTGTATTAAAACCAATTCATTCTTAAATCATTGTTTCATGCCATTCTTTTATGCATTTTCAAAGCTACATACGATACAAAAGCTTTAATTCAATTCCAAATTGTAAAGCCTATAGTCGTAACAAATGTGTGCCTGCAGCGAAAACAGTGAAACAAAGATGAAAGAAAGGATTTTTCAGTTTTTACGGTTTTTCACTTTGAAGGTGTCGTTTGTGTTTTCAAAAGACCGTAAAATTATGCCATCAGTTTCATTTGCACAATGTGGCCAATTCATCGTTTCACAAAAGAAACATGAAGAACACGCAACAAGATTTTCCTAATGAAGTTACTTTTGAAAAGAACTTTTTTACTTTCCCTTAAAGTCTCCATTTCATTGCTAAAGTACTAATTGACAATAAGGTCTGGCTTACAACACTAATATCGATGTATGATTTCTTTTGTTCTTTGTCATTTCGTAAATCCTTGATGAGCTTAATTAATGATTGCCACAAAATTGGACAGAATTTATTGGCCAAAAAGAAAAAAAAAATCACCTCTATTTTTTCACATGATCTGCACAGATGGGATAGGATTATTGAAAGGAGTTTACCCTACTACTGCACTGTTAGTCATTTTTGTGTAACCTGAATTATTTTGCTTAATGCAATGTAGAGGAACTTCATTAAAATATTCGCTTTAACAGAACAAAGCTGATAAAAGTACTGACCGGTTCCGTTGAAAATTACATCAGTTTTAATATTATTTTATAGACTGAATTCGGGCAAAAGATCTGTACATGTGCACATACTATGAACACGTATGTACTTTAAGCACAAATACCATTTCTCCTTCTAATACTCAACTCATTGAAAGAGTGAGTGAAACAACATACAACAAATGAGTGAAAGTACATGAGTATATGAGTTGAAAAATTTATATTTGATACTACAGCACCGAGTCAAACAAGCATTTCTCGCCAAAACATTACTTGAAAATGTGGTGTATAGAGAGCCAGTTGTGTGTAGAAAACAATGAATTTTAGTCAGTATTGTACCATACAATCATTATTGCTCACAGGCTCTCCGTTAAAGTTAAAATGGCACTAGAGAAGTCACACGAAAGATGGAGAGATCAATAAAAGAGACTTCATAAAAATACAATGTTCTTGTTTTCACATGAATGGAAAAATGCAAGTTTGTGCTATTTTCTTACTGACAAAAATAGATCACGAACTGTCGATAAACCTATAAAATTCTAACCAATTTCATTTCAGTACATATAAGCAATCTTTCTAAGCTTCTACACAAGTAACATGTCTTAGATGTCTCATTAAAAATGAAGTGGAGCTAGAGACAGTTTTTCGTTCATTATTTTTATTATAGAAACCTTAATGCAAACAAGTCATAATATATTAGATGCATAACACTGAAAATATCAATGAACAAAGAAAGCACAATTTTCTACACTTGTACTTTCAGTGTGTAAATGGGTGAAAGCCGTTAGTGTAATAATATCAAGCAGCAAAAATTATGTTACTCACGAATGTCGCGATTTGGGTAATAACAGGCATTTACAGAGTGGATGAAGGTAGGTGAATTTTCCTTGAGTCCTAGGACATTAAGAAAATGGAAACAATTTGCTGATAATGACCATAATTTAAGAGAACAGTAAAGAGTAAAAGCAGTAAATGAATATGTCACAAGAGTCTAAGGCTTGCATTAACTCCTGTCATCATCATGATTGTACTAGTTGTGTTCGTCGCATTGAGATTAGTCTTGAACGAACTATGCTGTTATAAATAAGTTCATACAGACACTTTAATGCTTCGCCTTGCAAGAAGACAAAAGCAAAACTGCTGAGTAGCTAAACTGTTTTGTCATACTTTATTTGCTACAATCATATCAGTTAGCAAGGAGCTTTTAGCGGAAGAAGTTTGTTACTGTTTGACTACTTCGCTACTAATGAGAATATTTTTCCCCGGAAAATTGTCGCACAGGAAGGAAAATCAAGTAGAGTTTTCACCTTGACCTGAATACTACTCTTTAGACCAATGGCGAGTTCGAATGTCTAATATTTGACAATTTGTAAAAGCATAACAACAATTGCAAGCAATAGAGCAAGTGTGTCAATCCATAGTCAACGGACATTAGTTCAAATTCCCAGCACAACAGTTACAGTTTCCTTTCAAATAGATAAGTTTCTAGGGACGAAATTCCCTCCCTTGGCTTCTGATGACAAGAACTGTGAATATAGAGTGGAATAAGGCTTTGAACAAAAGCAAATGTTATTCTACTTGCAATATGCAAAATTCTACGGCTTAATATGCAGGAAAACTTTTGACATATAATTAATATTAACAACAACAGCAGTATGAAAATATATCGCTCACTGGAGTCTGAGTTAGCTTTTTCCTTCAGACTCAAATACATTAAAATTATACATACTCACGTGAAAATTTTGCTTTCCCAAAGTTATGAACCTCGTCATGATATCTAAGGAAAATAAATGACCGAGAAGTAAAATATATATATGAAATAGAACATGATAATACACTCTCTTCCATGACTAACTTGTGCTTTTTGGCTTACACTTTCTACTTACTCCTCCATTTCTGTAAAGCAAATTCTGTTTACGGAAAACCTAGAATTATGAGAGCCCATGAATGGTTTATTGTCTGCACAAAATATATTATTATGCCGTTTTGAATGTTTGTAAAGTTGTTTTCTTCAGTGGTATACAAAATAAAATAATACTGTATCTCTGCAGTGGCCAGAACTACACAAAATGAGTATTTATGCTGCAAAGCTGAAAAACATTCCACCTCCATACAAGCTTAAATTCTAGTTACAAATTACAAAATAAAATTAATTTCTTGTCTACTTATCGTAAGTGTACTGTGGTGTAGCACTACTATTAAATAGCTATCCGTTTAGATAAAGGCAGATAATCTATAAGACAAGCTATATAATAAACGACAAGTTTCAGGAAAATGTTTCGAAGTAAAATTAGGATAAGTTTATCTTCAACATAGCAGGGACTTTTAGTGCTCAAAATCTTAAGATGAATATATGGCTTACACTAGTGTAAGATGTATGTATTTCCATTTGTTTGTTGTTGAATTATTTTCTCCAGCGCAGCATCCACTTAGCTTTGAAAGTAAAATTGAGATTATGATTTCATATAAAAGTTCTCTTAAATTATCAAGAATTTCAAGCGATCTTCTTAAACCAGTGCCATCTGATAGTTTTAACATCAGCCAAATACCAAATATATGATAAGTCCTATAAATTACAATAACAATACAATTAAATCTTCGTTCCATGCCAAAGTCAAATTAACAAAGCATTTTAGTGAACAATTTAATTTTTTGAACTACACAAATGAGATATCAATTTCCATACAAAAACTGTTTTATTTCATAACGGAATATGTACATATAGTTCAGCATCCAGACTTAAAACTCGAAATCTTTCAATATAAACTTTGTACATTAAGCTATATGTGCTTTTCCCATTTTCACTTTCAATTTAACTTGGAAGCAACTTGATACAAGATTTTTTTGTTTGCTAAAGTCCATAAATAAGAGCTCACTACATAAACGAAAAACGTGTCAGCCTCTCCTCGATAGCAGAAATCGGGTCAGACGACTAGAATTTATATTTCTTGTGACCATTCCAAAGCAACGGCGATTAACTAGATCGCAATTCATATGCAGTTCACATCTTATCATATATTACCACGATATACACACAACATCACTTGTCCACATTCTTTTGTGTTATGTACTGGTACATTGCTTCCTTTTTTGTTATACTACTACTCATACCATTCAGCATCTTTCCACAATTGTATTTCTTTCCGTCACTCACAGTGAACGTGTGCTTTTTTCCTATTTATGTACATACTATTGTGTACCGTTGCAATACACATTTTTTTCGTGATGCCATTCCTTTGTAGTTCAGTAACGTTCACTTCAGCAATAGAGAGAAAAAATCGTCCACTTCTCTTTTTCCACCCACTCGAGGAGCAAAAACCCAAACGATAAAAGTAACCTTCAATTCATATTACTCTCTAGAATATCCAACCAAGCCATTTCTGCCTTTTTTCTCCACTTTCTCTCTGTCTCTCTCTCTCTTTCATTCTCCTTTGGCTTGATACAACAATACTATTGTAATACACACCTCTTCTCTAATCTATTTCCTCAAACACTTCTCCTCTACCACTACATTTTCTTCCTCTACAAGAGTGCCAACACAATACCGCACGTCGTGGTTATGCCTTTATCTCAAACTCACACAACCTTATATAGAACTTTCTTTCTTTCTTATATATTTACTTCACTTTCCTTACCAACAGTAGTCCCAGGCTATCATCTTTCCCTCATTTCATAGTAGTCCTTTCAGATATTTGATCCAACAGCCAACGCAATATAATATGATGCAATGTGAATTTGGTAAAGTTGGTGGTGATGATGGTATGTATGTATGTATTGTATACTTGGATTTTCCATGTTTGCATCAAAATTACTATATAGACTTGCAATCTCTCTTATGCCAGGACAAAGTCGCCACTTTCTCTTAAGCTAAAAGTCGTAAAAGTATGAAATTCCGATTGAAGTACCTACTTGGACATGAATATACAGGACACGTCACTTGAGCTAGCATCAACATTCATATGGATTTATTGTTATTAGTTGGTCATGCATGAGTATTACATACTAGTACACCAACACCAAAAAACACAGATTTCTCCTTATCATATCATTGCATCACATAGAAAGCTAGTTGACTTGTCCTTCTTACATAATATTACAAAAAGAAAGATATGTAGGTATCAACATGTTCACACATTATAGTTAGGAATGTATGTACTTTCATAAAAACAGTGTTGCGTTGAGTAATCCTAAATTCTAACTCGTAAAAAGAAAGGCATGAAAAGAGATCTACTTTCCTGCTGGTCCTCTTTTTCACATGGATTTCTCCAATTTATCTCATTCTCTCCCTAGTTACTTTTCTGTGTGACCTACAGACTGTTCCCATATTCCTGAGAAAGTATTAGTTTCTTTCTGAGTGTTGACTTCTACTTCTAGTATGTATATTTTATCAAGTTTGCTATATATATATAGTGTGTGTAGTACTCAAACATGTTAAATTTATGCATACCCACATAAAATGCAGAATATGCACACAGAGATACAGAGAGCACAAATATTCCACATAAAATGAATAAATGAACACTTCACTTGCACGTCTCCTAGTATAGCTAGTCCCTCATCCGGGCCCTACTAATACTGGCAGTTTTGCAAAAAATCTGAAAGTCAAATTGCACAAACTATCTTTTATCATCTCATGTTCATTCTTCTTGGCCTACTGAGTTCATTTCTTGGAACGATGGGAATGGAATGAATTTAAAGAAATACTGAAATAGTCATGGGCTCATACATGTACATAAAAATATGCTATATCACAATTCTTGTTCTTACACTGCTTCTAAAAACCCACTACCTACCTACCAAATTGTGTAATGCATTTTCGTAGCTTCACATTCTTTTCTCCATCATTATTCAAGAGATCTTCCGTTGGCTTGCCAGTTTCGGTCGATAAAATATACCTTAATGTAAATAATAATAATGTGTAGACGATGCCTTTTGCACTTTTTCACATTTTTTGTATATACATGCATTTGTATGATTGGATTGGATATCATTATGTGTATATACAGTATATGCAAAAAACATAAATAAATACAAAGCTATAACCCACATATAATTTTTGAACACAAAAAGAAACCTGTATAATGATGCGTACACTTCAAACATATATATTGTGTACAATACTGCTTTGCACTTTTTTATTTTTTATATATGTAAACTCCCACCTTTCCCCACAGTTTTCTGCCAAGGGAGTCATCTGCTCTAACACATTTTCACAGAGTTTAGTCATGCATATTACAAATTCGTTCGTGAATGAAGAATAGAGAAAATTGTATATTTTACAGTGGTAGTAAGGCTTTCCTTTTTCTCTTAAATATCTACTCTACTGAGCTTTCTTACAAGTCGATGGTGATGGGAAAATCGAACAATGGGTACATGGATAGTAAAAGTTATACGGTTGAGCAAAAAGAAAGGAAACGTGTGCATGGGTTTTTCCTACATTTTGAAAGGAAACTGCTGCGCACACACTGTGTAATATATATTTTTCTCTTTTTTGAATATACCTTTCCATATAAGAACAATTTTGACAGTAGAGGAACAATATGAAATTTGCATGTAATGTAATGTAAGAAACCTTTTCGAGACAGGAAAATTGGGACGGGTAAAGATATAATTTTTGAAATATTATATTCAGATGTATCTCACTCTTCTTCAATCCCACACAGCTGACATACATATTCCACCCACTTCACTCACAAAATGTCTTACCAGATGTCTTTCTACATTTTTTGGACTGATTGAGTGATACTATAGCCAAAAATAGCTATTCCAGCAGATTACCGCATTAAATCATTACAAAACTAGTGTATTAGAGCACTACATCTGTCAAATGCACTCTTTTCTTCTTTGATTATATGAAACTAGCAATAAATCACAAGAGAAAATGATAAAAAAGGTCAAGTATCAGTTACTATTTTTATATAAACCTTATTTACAGAAAAGACTACTTGTACTTAATACTTACCGGCGTTGCGTGGCTGGCGTGTAAGATCAAGAAAAACGGATGTTAACCTTTTCTACACCTTCCTATTTTCAGGCTAGTTTTCCATTAAGAAATAAAGAAGTGGGAAAAGTTTCAGGATATGGTTGGCCGACCAGATATTAGCCTTTCCTCTCGTTTAGTTTCCTGTTTCTTTTTTGTGTCCAATGACTTTTACCTTCTTTTTCTAGAATCACGAGAAGCTGAAACATTCATGATATAATTGGTCCGGCTGTCTTCACTCTACATTTTTCCACATAAAAAATCATAGACTGAACTGAATATAAAATACATTGGAAATCCTGAGAAAAAGCGCTAAGTAGTTGAAACCATTCGTCGTGGCAATGTTTGAAGTAGTATTAAATTAGAACACACATATATTATTACTGATGTGTAGTTAACAAATATACCGGCTAAGAAAACCCAAAGCATTTGAAAAAATCCTTGTCGTTATTCTCCTCAGTGAACAGGGCACAGTAGCAGTCCTTTGAAGAACCATTACATCTTTCATCAAACATCCATGTACACGCATTATTCAGACCGGGCATTATACGTAATTTTGTAAACTCAAGCTAGTTCCCACACACCACACACACTTTTTTAGTAAATTTATCTCCTGTAGTTCAAGAGTGAAGTAGTCGTACAAACATAGACAAACGCTCACAAAGAAAATGTTTCCCATCTGCCACCATGCATCACAAAAGGAACATCAGCAAAAGGGAAAAAAGAAGGAAGACGTGAGCATACCCTTTTTCTGGGTCTAGTAAAGGTATTCTAATCAAACTATTCTAAACGAGGATTATTCTAAACATAAATCTTCTAAAACAATTAG